>JAHPZR010034791.1:0-7500 GCA_019787425.1 Platygyra sinensis
TCCATTCTCGACGTGCGCACGCACTTCAACCGACATGCCACCCTCCAGTGCGTCGTAAAGGCTTTATCAAAGGGCGAGCCTTAACAGACTTCTCAGAACCAACTCTTCAAAAGCTACGTTTGAAGGTACAAGATGGTTTGACACGCCAAACCAACTCTCATTGGTCGAGATACAAAACTTGACTTCAAAGGCTTGCTCTAACGAGTACGTTTTTTCCAAAGGCCTTCCTTTTCTTTATGAAGGCAGTGGGGTCTTTAAAGGATCTCTCCTAGTAGAGGTTGATTTTTCAATTAAATGCCAATTTTACAGCAAAAATTTTGATGGTCGGAGATAGCCACATTTGCTAACTCTAAAAACCGTGTGGTACTTTTCCTCTTAAACATGTACGAAAAAGAGCTGCCTATCGGAGATAGAGTCACCGATAGATTCCCTTGACCTCAATGCGATCAACTTTTTACAAAGATCAATTTCGGACTCACTCTGGCAGAGTTGTTTTCTTTGTCACATCGAGCTCTACTTTCGTGCTAATAGACCATACTCTTTTGAACGAGTCCCAGCTGCTACACTTTTATTTTATGCCTGTGATTTCGTTAGCCGGTTTCTAAGTTTCTCAGCACTTCCACCAACCCGACCAATTCGCATTTCAATTATCACTATCACTATTTCAATCGCTTCATTAACACTGGAAGCAGCTGAAACATTGCGATCTACATCTCAGATGACTACATCGTTGAACAAACTTTTCATTATTGCAGTATTTGCTATATAATCGTGAACCCAGCCTCTTGTCTGGCATATGAACCGATGTCTCTTGGCTCCTTTGTTTAATGACGATAAGGTAGAGCTTCGATTGATTTATGTTGATTTCGTGATTCGTGAATTTTGTTAAAACTGTGCGTGACGCGTGAATTTTGTTAAAATTCGTGCTTGAAACGGGCTCATGACCCCCGCCCCCCTTTGCCACCCTCTTTCGAGTGTCGAAAATAATCAGGCAATTACTTTGGTTTTGGTTTTACTATGGTTTGAACATTGGGAGCTTAATGTATCAGTGTACCCCAAATGACCCTCGGGTAGTCGCTGCTTCCACGGTCACACGCTTCATAAAAACCCCCAATAAAGTATATATTTTCTGAAGGCATAATAATTGCAGATTTTGAAACAATTGGGAGAGGTTTTTGAAATATAATAATACACCACGTTGGCTTTTTTACGTGACTTTTAATGGCGTACTTTAATTGATCATGTGACAACTCCGTTGACAGCTTCTAATTAGAGATAATTTATTCATAAAATTGTTTTTTCCTTTAATGACTGTGCCTAGGAGAAAACCTTTTTTCGCAGAACTTTTTCACAATTAAAAGAACTCAACGAGATTGTACCTGGGAATATCAATAACTAAAATTGGCCGAAAATTGAATGTGTGCTTTGAACGTGTGATAGAGTAGGCATAGAAGGTGTCCTTGAAGGAGACGGTGAAACGCGCCTCTGAATTGATAAAGATGGCCATAAAACGTGTCCTGAGTGTGATGGCAATAGAATCAACAAGTAGAGTATGAAGTCAAAAACCGTTGCCTGACGCGGGGGGAAACAATCGGTAAATTTACCTGTAATTTCAACGCAGACAGCTCATATATTTGACGGAACATAAATTTTTCATTATTTAATTTTATGATTACTGTCCGTTTTTATGGTTTATTCAGTGGTAATTAAGTGGACTCCAAGCCTCGTTTATATCACAGGCGCCTTGGAGCATCCTCATGGTCTGATGAATTGGTTTTTGCACCCTTGAGTAACCTGCTATCTGGTGTTCTTTGCAAAGTTTATAGCGGAGCCCCATACCTCATATAGGAAAGAAGAGGAAAGCCATGAGTCGATTTCTCATGGTTTGTCCATGTGGCCAGCAAGCATTGCTCCGTGGACGCGTACGCACGACAGCCGACGGAGGTCGCGCAACATGGCGGCCATACTTCCAAGTAATAGATTGACCAGAGCATGGAGCCTTGGCTTACCGTGTACTTCCTTGATATTTGGACATCCATGGTTCTGGATCAATTTGGCATCTGTCCCAAAAAAAGGTATTTCCTCCCAGTATCAGACGTGAGCCCTATCGCGGCTTCAAGGTAGTCAGCTCAATCGAGGTCACATGTTTTTTTGAAGCTGACCGCTGATCAATGCTAGTTTTTCGATTGATCGCGGGCTCATGTCGTAACTTTGTTGAAACAAGGCGAGGATTGTTTCGGAAGCCGGTTAACGCCAGCCGGATTAAAACTTAAGGCGGGGGTTCACACTGAATTTCAGTGAAATTTTGGTAAGTTTAAAGAGAGGTTGAAAGGGAAAAAAAGGGTTTTGGAACACCACCAGACAGTTGCCCGACCGCACAATGGCACCCCAGGTTGTTGGGCAACTGTTTGGAGTGTATCTACCAATTTTTCACTTCAAACTCTAATATTAAAACAACACCAAATCTTCAAAATTTCCTATTTCTATAAATTTTACTAATCCTTTGAGAAAAACTATTTATCTCCAAATATACCTAAAAATCACCAAAAAATTTACAAAACAACCCAAAACATAGATATGTGTAATGAGTGGAGCAATTCTTGATTGCTTGAAACGTAAGTGAGATATTTGCATTAAGAACATAATACCCAGCCAAAATACGGCTTTCAGGTGCCCCCGCCTTATTCCGAATTATAACTTTTTCTTCTATACAAATGTGTTTTGCTGCTTTGTTTTGTGTACATGGTGATTATAAAACTCAAACAGAAAGCCAAACAATAAACAGAAAACCTCACGGCAAAGTTACAAAACTCAAATCAAAATTCTATCTTTTCCTAGGTTAGCTTAACAACCCGGCCAAGGAGCTACGCTTTTAGGCTGGCCTAAATCTATATATTACCTTTGTTCCGGGCACAATTGTTTATGTTTGTAAGAAGGATTGACTTAGTTCAAAAAGAGAGTTACTGTTGAGTTACTCAGAAAGGAATTGACACTTTTTCGAAATCAGGAACAATAGTTTAACCAACAGAAAATAGTCCATCTGCTGATCGTTGCAACATAGGCATTTTTCCTGTGCAAATGGATTTTTTGGTATGTTTGATAATGATTGTTGAATTGACCCATTGTTTTTGGGGTCGAGACTTTGTTGTCGTAGAGACTGTTAAATTATATTTGTTTTTTTAAAAAGAGGCTGTTATTAGTTGAAGAAACTTTTGAACTGTCACGAAAAATATTTTTATACCTTGCATCCTACGGTACATTCAGTAAATATTCATATAATATGGCCCAATGAGCGAAAGAAAACAATATGTCAGGATGCAAGGAAGTGGACTGAAGGGGAGTGGGCTACAAAGCACAGAATCAGTAGAGCATCAGATCATTCAATATTACACTGAAGCTATCCAATTCTTTTAAAGAGAAATTTTTAATAAAAATAATGTAATTATCAGATATTTCGCTGTCCCTAGTTGTAATTGTTCTGATTTACATTCTGGTACATAACATGTTTTTTTTTTTTTTTCGATATTGAAGCTTAAGATTGGCAGAATCTTAAAAAACTCTTGCCTATTGCGCTAAGCTTCCTGGGACGTATAAAATTCCACACGATTTGGTAAGATCACTCGCTAGCTTGTCACGTGACAAGATGTATTTGGGGCTGTTAACCAATTTATGATAATCAGTCAGCGATAGACCCGAGCAGCACAGTGAATTTCACCTACTTCAAATTAAGAAACACGCATCACGAATGGCATCACAATCCCTTGAGGGGAAGGCCTCCCTTATCATGGGATATATAGGTATGTGTCGCCACAAAGGGTATAGTTTTTCAGCTGCTATGGTCCTAAATAAGTATCATTTTTTAGCTGATTTTCATAAAAAGGGTATGGGTTTTGCACTCTAGCCTTGATATGGGTATGTTCTTACGATGCCCTTTTTTCATCACAAAAGTCCTTCACAAATTATGTTTACGGTAATTTACATTAGCCTGAACAGAAACAGGGTTTTTGATTTATGATTCAGAAAATCCTATTTTAAGTAAGGTTTTCGAATTTTTGTCAGGTCATAATAGGAAGTAGGGAATAAGCATATTTTTTGGTCATAAATAGGGTAAGGGATTTAGGAAGCAGGCTTCACGCGCCGTCCCAATTTTTCTGACTAATCCCCCCGGGGGGGAGGCATTGCAAAGGTAATGAGTTGCTTTACAACTGATGTATGAGATCTATGTAATGGTTTTGTTTTCTATAGTACATTGCATTAAAATATTTAATCATTGTTTTCACCGACTGTTACCATGTTCATGGTCAAAAAAGCCAACAATATATAAAAAAGTCCAGGTGTATTGCTACTTCCACACTGCTACTTTATTAGAAGATTTCTATATAAATTCAATTCGATGCGGAAATATTGCCACAGGACTATCTTAATGTTCCACTCAACAAAATGCTTCAAGTATGATTGACAGCAAACGAGAAGAAACTTATATACAATACACCTTTTTTCACAATGCCGCCAACCTGAGACGAGCGCGCCGCCAAACATGGAATCGAGGAGTTTTGGGATCATCGAAGAACAAGTGAAACTATGTCTTTTGTCCTTTTTTGTCGGAGGAGCGATATTCCCGGTTCACCTCTTTAAAATGGAAGATATCCATCGGAGCTGAAAACGACGAGTTAGCGTTTTTGGCTTAATCCGTGATGATAGCCCGCCGAGGTTTACGCACAAAAGCCCAACTCGTTAAAGCGGTAATCTTGTATTTGTTCGATCGATGTATCCTTTGCGACAATACCTGTGAAATTAATATACTCTTTTGTGTTTTCTAAGTCAGTAAGATAGGTATTCTGCGATCGATGTTTCATTTGGACACAATACAACTTGTAATACTCCTTTAACTTTTCGACAGTTAAAGAATACATCATTCAAGGAAGGACAGTACGTGATGTTGATCTGATCCAATTCACTGTACCAGACGAAAACTTACCCAAGCAGAGTGTACTGCTGGGCAAAATTAACGTATTACCAGCTAGTTCCAGTAGTTCTGCTGTCGCTTCAAGTTCCGAGCAAACGGTGAATTTTCCAAATCATGGCTGGGGCAATCGCTTGGAAAAAATGCCGCTTTTTACCAAAGCTGAGATGAATCGATTCATTGAAAAAGTGGCAAACACCTAGGAAGCAGTCACCATTCCGTACCGACCAGCTGGAGAAAAGCAAAAACTTTTTTAGAGGACGAATATCTTAGAGATGTTCAATGCACAAGTGATGAAACCCACTTTTATTTTCGCTGCAGAAGTTATCATTCCTTCAGGAAAAACGACGAAACCGCATGCTCTTAGGGCTGCATTATGCATTCTATCAGGAGACGTTGTGCAATCAGCGTGTTCTTGCGTTGCAGGGAAAACTGGTTACTGTAATCATTCTTGGCACTGATGCTGAAAATGTGCAAATATTCTTTGTTTGAGAGCACAAGTACGCTTTATTTGCATGATGATGCCGACAATCCAACTGAAGCTTGCACGTCAAGGCTCCAAACCTGGGACCGAAAGGGGAGGGGGACACTATTGTATCAGAACCAGTTGTGGATTTAATTGTCAAAAAAACCAAACTGAGAGCCGGGCTTGAAGTGTCTACTTTATGAAGCAAGAAATAATGTCGCAGTCCAAGAGGCCGAAGAAACAAGATTTAAGGACACTTTAAGGGAAATAAATCCTAAAATGGGATTAGCAAACGTCTCAAGCAATCATGACAACTTGGTTGATACTAAGTATGGGAAAAGCCCTGTAGGATCCTTCTCAAGCTATCAGCTGTCTCATACTGAGTCAAACTATGATGTTTATATTAACGTTGAGCCTGCAATTCAGAGAATTGATACAGACACAAACAATCCTCAAATAAATCAGTTTCCTCGTTTCCGTTTACAAAACCGAGGAGAAAGTGAGGAACGTAACCTGAGTGATGATAAAAAGGAGTTTGTTAACCGACTTAAGTTGGACGAGGATGAGATTAACGCATTAGAGGGCGCCACAAGAGATCAAGCCAGTAGTGAGCTGTGGAGATCCGAACGTCGATTCCGGTTTACAGCTTCAAATTTTCACTTAATTTCTCACCGAAAAAGAAACCATCAAAATTTTGCTAACACTCTTATACATCCCAAAGCTTTCATTTCAAGGCATACAAGCCACGGGATTAAGTACGAGTCAGAAGCAATACATGCCTACATGAAGCATATGAACGATAGATCAATGCCAGTTGATGTTTATAAATGTGACCTTGTTGTGTCCCAAAAAGAACCAACCCTGGCCTGTACGCCTGACGGGAAAGTAATCGATCCAAGTTGCACAAAACCGTTTGGATTACTCGAAGTAAAATGTCCTGAGACGAAGTTTCTTGTGACGCCACTAGATGCTTGCTCTGACAGCAACTTCTGTTGTGAAAACGTTGATGGACAGTGCAAACTGAAAATTACCCATCCCTATTATGCACAGGTACAAGGTCAAATGGGAATTACGGGTGCCAAGTGGTGTGATTTTGTGGTATACACCAAGAAGGGAATGTCAATAGAAAGAATCCCCTTTGATCCCCAGTACTGGCATGAACTGGAAAGCAAGCTACTTTTGTACCATTATGAACATTTCATTGATTTTGCCATTGTTGAAGCCTTGTAAGCCCCAATGTTATGTGCACCTATGCATGCATTGAGCTTGATGGAGGTTTCTTCTTGGGGTTTCACGAGCATGTACATCCCCCATCCATCAAACCACAGGCGTATATGTCAGTTGACAAAAATAATGTTGTTGCTTATGATGTTGTTATGCCAACAAAACTTTTATATGTTTAACACGAGTCTATACAATCAACAGGAAGTAATAATTATTTAATGTAGACAAGAAAAGGGCAACTGATACAACTGATATTTAGTCATACTTTTGTAACTGCAACAACATTGTTCAGAGACTAAAAAAAAAAACAATGAAAACTTTAACTTCGAGTAACCAGTTTTTGTGATTAGGTCGCGAGTCCTCAGATTATTATTCAGATAAAATGGGATCCTGAACGTTACATAAGAAACTACAAACCGTCCACATTTGGTTGACTAGAGGAATTGAAGTTAAATGTGGAAATTTTTAACTTTACTAATAGCTCTCTCTACATGGATACGTAAGGAAGCAATAACTTGTGTTTTAACCACATCTTCGGCTGGCATTTGCTGAGATTGCCCAAGAAATGGGGGAATATTCAAAGAGCCTCCCAGAGGGAGTAGATCCTCAATTGTGAAACCTTTGTCGGCCATTACGTCGTCACCCTCATTAAACGGTAAGTCTAGGATGCCACTCCTTTCAACAATCTCTCTGTCCGAGATGCTGCCAGCATAAAGCTCACTTATGAATATTATTGCTCCTGAAGGGGCTATTCCAATAAGTCCTTTCAGAGTGGTGTGATTCTTGTAGGAACTGAATAATCTGCTATTCAGGAGCAGGCTGCTTGGCATTTGGCATTTTATCTCTG
>JAHPZR010034791.1:17500-21346 GCA_019787425.1 Platygyra sinensis
TGGGCAATCTCAGCAAATGCCAGCCGAAGATGTGGTTAAAACACAAGTTATTGCTTCCTTACGTATCCATGTAGAGAGAGCTATTAGTAAAGTTAAAAATTTCCACATTTAACTTCAATTCCTCTAGTCAACCAAATGTGGACGGTTTGTAGTTTCTTATGTAACGTTCAGGATCCCATTTTATCTGAATAATAATCTGAGGACTCGCGACCTAATCACAAAAACTGGTTACTCGAAGTTAAAGTTTTCATTGTTTTTTTTTTTAGTCTCTGAACAATGTTGTTGCAGTTACAAAAGTATGACTAAATATCAGTTGTATCAGTTGCCCTTTTCTTGTCTACATTAAATAATTATTACTTCCTGTTGATTGTATAGACTCGTGTTAAACATATAAAAGTTTTGTTGGCATAACAACATCATAAGCAACAACATTATTTTTGTCAACTGACATATACGCCTGTGGTTTGATGGATGGGGGATGTACATGCTCGTGAAACCCCAAGAAGAAACCTCCATCAAGCTCAATGCATGCATAGGTGCACATAACATTGGGGCTTACAAGGCTTCAACAATGGCAAAATCAATGAAATGTTCATAATGGTACAAAAGTAGCTTGCTTTCCAGTTCATGCCAGTACTGGGGATCAAAGGGGATTCTTTCTATTGACATTCCCTTCTTGGTGTATACCACAAAATCACACCACTTGGCACCCGTAATTCCCATTTGACCTTGTACCTGTGCATAATAGGGATGGGTAATTTTCAGTTTGCACTGTCCATCAACGTTTTCACAACAGAAGTTGCTGTCAGAGCAAGCATCTAGTGGCGTCACAAGAAACTTCGTCTCAGGACATTTTTACTTCGAGTAATCCAAACGGTTTTGTGCAACTTGGATCGATTACTTTCCCGTCAGGCGTACAGGCCAGGGTTGGTTCTTTTTGGGACACAACAAGGTCACATTTATAAACATCAACTGGCATTGATCTATCGTTCATATGCTTCATGTAGGCATGTATTGCTTCTGACTCGTACTTAATCCCGTGGCTTGTATGCCTTGAAATGAAAGCTTTGGGATGTATAAGAGTGTTAGCAAAATTTTGATGGTTTCTTTTTCGGTGAGAAATTAAGTGAAAATTTGAAGCTGTAAACCGGAATCGACGTTCGGATCTCCACAGCTCACTACTGGCTTGATCTCTTGTGGCGCCCTCTAATGCGTTAATCTCATCCTCGTCCAACTTAAGTCGGTTAACAAACTCCTTTTTATCATCACTCAGGTTACGTTCCTCACTTTCTCCTCGGTTTTGTAAACGGAAACGAGGAAACTGATTTATTTGAGGATTGTTTGTGTCTGTATCAATTCTCTGAATTGCAGGCTCAACGTTAATATAAACATCATAGTTTGACTCAGTATGAGACAGCTGATAGCTTGAGAAGGATCCTACAGGGCTTTTCCCATACTTAGTATCAACCAAGTTGTCATGATTGCTTGAGACGTTTGCTAATCCCATTTTAGGATTTATTTCCCTTAAAGTGTCCTTAAATCTTGTTTCTTCGGCCTCTTGGACTGCGACATTATTTCTTGCTTCATAAAGTAGACACTTCAAGCCCGGCTCTCAGTTTGGTTTTTTTGACAATTAAATCCACAACTGGTTCTGATACAATAGTGTCCCCCCTCCCCTTTCGGTCCCAGGTTTGGAGCCTTGACGTGCAAGCTTCAGTTGGATTGTCGGCATCATCATGCAAATAAAGCGTACTTGTGCTCTCAAACAAAGAATATTTGCACATTTTCAGCATCAGTGCCAAAGAATGATTACAGTAACCAGTTTTCCCTGCAACGCAAGAACACGCTGATTGCACAACGTCTCCTGATAGAATGCATAATGCAGCCCTAAGAGCATGCGGTTTCGTCGTTTTTCCTGAAGGAATGATAACTTCTGCAGCGAAAATAAAAGTGGGTTTCATCACTTGTGCATTGAACATCTCTAAGATATTCGTCCTCTAAAAAAGTTTTTGCTTTTCTCCAGCTGGTCGGTACGGAATGGTGACTGCTTCCTAGGTGTTTGCCACTTTTTTCAATGAATCGATTCATCTCAGCTTTGGTAAAAAGCGGCATTTTTTCCAAGCGATTGCCCCAGCCATGATTTGGAAAATTCACCGTTTGCTCGAACTGTAAGCGACAGGAGTAATACTGGAAATAGCTGTTTAATTACCCGGTTTAAAATTTTGCCAGCCGTATCATCTGCTTGGTAAGTTTTCGTCTTGTGTACAGTGAATTTGGACAGGATCAACAGCAATACTGTCCTTCCTGAACTGATGTATTCTTTAACTCTGTTCAGAAACGTAAAGGAGTATTACAAGTGATGGTGTCAATGTAAACACGATCGCAGCATACTATCTATGCTTAGAACCACAAAAGAGTATATTACATTTCAAAGGTTATTGTCGCCCAAATGGATACACGATTCGAATCAATACAAGATTACCGCTAACGAGTTGGGTTTTTGTGCGTAAAACCTTCGGCGGGGATCATCACGGGAATTTAATGCCCAAAAACGTTAACTCGTCGTTTTTTCAGCTCCGATGGATTTCGTGCATTTAAAGAGGAACGGGATATCGACTCTCGAAAGGACAACAGGACATAGTTCACTTGTTTCCTTCGATTGATCCCAAACACTCCCTGATTCCGTTTGGCCGCTGCGCTCGTCGCAGTGTGGCGGCATTTGTGAAAAGGTGTATGTATATAATTTTTCTCGTTGCTCGTCATATACTTGAAGCATTTGAGTGGGAACATTGATGGATAGCATGCAATATTTCAATGCACGAATTATATAGAAATCTTCTAATAAAATGCTGGAAGAAGTAGCAATACACTGACTTTTTTATATATTTGTTTGCTTTTTTACCACTGACATGTAACAGTCTGTGAAACAATGATTTACAATATTTTAAATGCAAGTACTATAGAAAACAAAACCTACAATAATCTCTAACTTCAGTGTAAGAAACTCATTACCTTTGCACGCCTCCCCCCTGGGGGGATAGTCCCCAGAAAAAATTGGGGCGGCTGTGAAGCTGCTTCCTAAAATCCCTTACCATATTTATGACCAAAATCTGCTATATTCCTACCCATTTATGACCGACCAAAAATTCGAAACCTTACTATGATCTGACTCATTAAATCCAAAACCCTGTTTCGTTCAGGCTAAGGTAACTTACGTTAAACCATAATCGTGAAGCGACTTTTGTTGATGAAAAAATGTGATCCACTCGTAAGAACCTCACCCATATTCAAGCTTAGAGTGCAAAACCATTTACCTTATGAAAATCAGCTAAAAATGATACCTTAATTTATGACCCATAAGCAGCTGAAAAAAAAACTATACCCTTTGTGGCTACACATACCTATATATACCATTCAAGGTGAGGCCTCCCCTCCAGGGATTGTGATGCCATTTCGTGAGCTGTGTCTTATTGAAGTAGGTAAAGTCATCATGGCTGCTCTGTTATCGCTGGACTGATTATCATAAATCGGTTAACAGCCCCACATACATTCTTTCAGTGACAAGTTAGCTAGTGATTTACCAAATCGGTGAATTTATATCCCAGGAAGCTTAGCGCAATAGGCAAAGAGTTTAAGCTTCTGCAATTTAATGCTTCAATAGCGAAAAAAAAAAAAGCTATTGTACCAGACGTGTAAATCAGAACAATTAGAACTTCTGGACAACGAAATATTTGATAATTACAGTATTTTATTAAAAATTCTCTTTAAAAGATTGTATAGTCCTGTCATATTTTTTAATTGATCTGAATCTCTACCTGATTCCTGTGCTTTGTGCCCACTCCCCTT
>JAHPZR010034793.1:0-7500 GCA_019787425.1 Platygyra sinensis
AACAAAGTATCACTTAGGGTTACAAGTGAGAGTTAAAAAAATACAGTCATAGATAAGCCAATCAATATCAGGTATGAAATATCCTAGCACTGGGTACCATTTTTAGCTTTTATTTGTAGGTTTGTTTTAGGATGGCCCAGGCAGGATTGCATCTCTCAGGGATCAATAAAGGCTTGAGCCACATCTAGATTAGTCTCCTTCAGGGCTGGGTCGTTCAAAAGCCCGATTAAGCTAACCAAGGGTTAGCGAGAATATTAATTTCAGTTTTGTAACTTTTTGGCTAGATATTAAAATCTATTTATATTGTTTGCCCTTCAGTTTTGAGCTGTAGTAGTCAAACTTTTAGTGAGACTACTGGACTAGCTGGACTAAGAACGAAAAAATCCAAAATACTCTTGTAAAATATGTTTTTATTTGTTCAACTATTAAATGACAATGTTGGTGCTGAAAATCGGTAATTCAAGATGATTTATTAAGGCTTTTCTTAAATTAAATCTTAAAGTGCCTATGAAGTAAAAAATAATTGCTGCTTATTTGAAAGGCTTTTCAAAGTAATGAAGAATGGCGTTTTCCTTTTGATAATATCTTTTTTATTTTTAGAGATATTTACGTTTTTGTATTATGCAAATGAGGAAAGTGATGACGTCATAGGTGGTTCCACTAAAACAGTACAACACTCAATCAAGAATATCTCCAGAAATATTGGAGCAGTTTTCTTCAAACTTGGCACCAGAAACGTACATTACAAAAGAAACAGAATGACACCTACTATGTTGTTGCCATGGCAACACTCTCGGCTCCAGTCCCTTTCTGTGAAAAACCAAATATCCCCATTTGCAATCTTTTAAAGTGGGACAAGGGGTCTAGCTCGGCACAGAAATGATTCCCATATTGCCATAACTATCCCCACTAGGTTGTTGTGAGTGGATGATCTTTGTTTAGGATAAAATCTGGAAATTTTAGTCTCAATTAAAACAGGACCAGCGGCAAAACTGTTGCCATGGCAACACAACGACAGGTGTCATTTTGCTTCTTTTGTGATGCACAGTCCTGATGCCAAGTTGAAGAACCCCGCTTTAATATTTCTAGAGATATTCTTGATTGAGTGTTGTACTGTTTTATGGAACCACCTATGACGTCATCACTTTACTCGCAAAAACGTAAATATCTCTAAAACGAAGAAACATATTCTATAAAGAAAAACGCCATTCTTCTATACTTTGAAAGGCCTTTCAAATAAGCAGCAATTATTTTTTACTTCATAGGCACTTTAAGCTTAAATCTCAATAACATATCACAATGGCGTGAAATCGTTTTACAGAATCATCCAACCGCTAATGTTTTATTTCCACTTGACTTAGTTTAGAAAATTACATTAAGTATCTGAAAATTCAAACTTGATATAAGAAAACACAGCAATAGCTTTTATATACAGCGACTTTACCTCGCTCTCTGCTCGTCACAAATATGGCTGCCGAACAACAGCATTCCTTGCTTGAAGAGCGTTTGTTCGTAGGGTGTTCGTGGTTAATACATGGCTTTACAATTACGACATTTGGTACAGCTTCTCTGTTTTTGTTTTGGGATTGAACTTGAAACCCAGCTCATCCATTACGAAACACATTGCTCCAAGAGGTTTCTTCTAAAAAGTTTGCTGACCGGAAGAAGACGAGATGTAGCTTGCAGAGGATTCGAACAGGCGGCTAAAATTCCATCTTCTATCAATACTATCCTCGTTTTAACCAACGTGAGCTATTCCCTGATGGTTTCTCATCTTCTTAAGGGAGTAACAGGGCTCATTCCATAAATTTTGAACGACTACTACAATAAAAACACCCATGTTTGCTGTGTTTGCTCTCTATTCTGAACGGGAAGCTCACCAATTATGACGTCACAAAATCCAGTTCCGACAATTTTCCGACGTTTCCACGAACTGTTCCGTTTGTAAGGCGAAGAAAAAGGGTCATTTTCAACGTCAAATATCTCGGCGAGGTTTTTATGAAATCATGTAAAACTTTGGATTACGATTATTTTGATTATAATCTTTTATTTTAAGTCAAAATCAAACCAGGCCCAATTTCGTTGCATTTGACCTTTAACTGTAATCCGCTAGGTCCAATAAATGTAACTGATTAACTGGATTGGACTGGTATCACAATTATAAGTAATAACAGCTTAAAACTGTAAAATTCAAAATAAATATGCAGAAACCGAAAAGGTCATGAACAGGCAAAGTTGTAGAAGATTTAAATGGTTGCATGGGGTTAACTTAAAACAAGAGTGCAGGCCCTACTTTCTACATGTGTGAGTCAATTTCATGAAAGTAAAATTTATGACATTTACACACAATCCTTAATTTTTATGTAGCTATGATTTTACTCTGCCAGGTTGAAGTTTAGAGACTATTTAACAAAAAAAATTATCTGACCCAGGTTATTTGGCTATCCAGCAAATAAATCACCATCTAGTGGATAACATGGCTTGTTTTGCTAACACTTATCCACTGGATAGCAATTTATCCAGTAGATACATTATACAGCCTTACACAAACATTAATTATTGACTTTTTTAGCTCTGTTTTTACTATTTTCCTCTTTTTACGTTCCCAAATGCTCAACCCTCTTTAAAGTGCATATGAAGTGAAAAATACTTTCTGCTTATTTGAAAGTCCTTCCAAAATACAGAAGAATGGCGTTTTTCTTTTTGAAATATCTTTTTTCGTTTCAGAGATATTAACATTTTCTCTATTATGCAAATTAGATCAGTGATGACGTCATATTGTTTGCAGCTAAACATTGTAAAATACTGAATAAACAATATCTCTAGAAATATTAAAGCACTGTCCTTGAAACATAATTGTCCATCACAAAAGAAACAAAATGACACCCTTATTGCCGTTGCCATAGCAACTCTTTCAGCTCCAGTCTCTTTTTGTCGAAAAAACGAAACCTCTTAAGTGAGAGAAGGGGTCCTACATGTAACATACATAGTTCCCATGTTGTCGTAACTCCCAACGATAGATTGTGTAGGGTAGATGGTTCTTGTTTTCAGACAAAAACTGGGATTTTCAGTTTTTATTAAAACAGCACCAGTGGCAAAACTGTTGTCGTAGCAACGGTGCTAGAGGTGTCATTTTGTTTCTTTTGTGATGCACATTTATGGTGCCAAGTTTCAAGAACACTGCTTTAATATTTCTAGAGATATTGTTTATTCAGTATTATACAATTTTTAGCTGCAAACAATATGACGTCATCACTGATCTAATTTGCATAAAAGAAAAATGTTAATATCTCTGAAACAAAAAAAGATATTTCAAAAAGAAAAAAGCCATTCTTCTGTATTTTGAATGGTCTTTCAAATAAGCAGAAATTATTTTTCACTTCATATGCACTTTAATGATTCAACCACAAAAAACTAGTATCCTCTGCTTCCATCAGGGTTACATATCTTTAGCAATTATTGAATGAGGCTGAGTAGAATATAGTATGAAGAATTCTGCAGACCAAGGAAAGTGTTATCCACCAAGGCTGAAAGCCAAGGTGGATAACACCCTGCAAGATCTGCAGAATTCTTCATATCCTACAAAAGCCGAATTCAATAATTTCTTTATTATTCATTTAAAATATTTCCCCGTTCTCAAAGGAGTTTTCCCATTTTGTTCTTTATTTTTCTTTTCACCAAAAATAACACAACCTTGTCCCCAGGTTTTATCGGTCATTGGTGCAATAACCTCCAGCTGGTTGCACTTTTGGCATCATTGGTTCAATATGACAAAACTTTTGATGTCCTTGGTTCAATATGACAAATTTCTTTCTAAATTCGGTCAACAGCAGCTGTTTGTGGTACATAATGTGTGCAGTTTT
Source organism: Platygyra sinensis (assembly GCA_019787425.1). NCBI lineage: Eukaryota > Metazoa > Cnidaria > Anthozoa > Scleractinia > Merulinidae > Platygyra > Platygyra sinensis. The sequence continues at coordinate 3,864 of JAHPZR010034793.1, forward strand.
AACCAACTGGACTTGTGTAAACTATTTGCCCCCTTTTCATCCCAAAGTGGAGCATATTCCACTGATTTCAACCACAACCATCTAATCTCTATAACGTCACTGACGGGAGTATATTGGAATCTTACTGATAATTTAGATTAATTATTGAATTTAGTGGGTTTGTGTAAACTATTTTCCCCTTTTTTCATTCCCAAATGTTCAGCATTTTTCACCGATTTCAACCAAGGCGATATAATCTCTAAATTTGTGTGTGTGTGTGTGTGTGTATAAAGCAGGGCATTATAAATCGATAATTTCGATACTCGATAAAATCGAATGTAATCGATCTTTTTCGATACTAATTCATCAATTAATATTGAAAATCACTAATAATCGATAGCAGATTCTGAAGTTTTTGTGATTATCGATTTTGATCGATTTTATCAATTTTGGTAATTACAGTTCAATTTTAATCCATTTCTATCGATTTATATTGAAAATATTGATTTTGCCAGAGGAACTATGGGGAAGAAGAAGACGGAGGCTAAAAGCAATGAAGAAATGACTAACGGATATCCTAAGGCCAAGAAACAGGAATTTGTATCTTTTCTTCAGTTATATTTTCATCCAAGGAAAGAGCACAATCCTTGAATCAGTTGTATAAAGCAATTTTAATGAACTTTCAACAATCTGCAAAGGTTTGCTCGTGAAAAATAAAACGTTCTTGCCCCTAAAAACAACAGATGTAATCTTAACGGCAAAGAGAACAAAAATGGAGAAGTGACATCTGTTTTAGGTAAACCAACTTTGGTACGCATCGACGAGTTAGTACGTTGTACATTGTTGTTGGTTGAGGTAAGGCACTGTTTCAGCTTTTACCACTATACATAATTATTTACTCTGATCTTTACAGTGTGCTGTTTTCGCTAGAGCTTCAGTTTTAAAAATTCAGTTTCAAATGCGAATGAGTTATCACAGATTTAATTTCCAGGAACAGGAGAGGGTTTGCATTAAGACAAAACCCTTACTTAAGTCTGAGTTGACTTGTTCTCTCGGCCAAGAAAACCGATGTAATCGATAATATGCACCTAAATCTTGGGGTTGTCTCTCATCAGCTCTCATATACCAGGCAAATCTTATGATTATCAATATTTATCGATTACTGTAGCTAATCAGACCCGTAGGCTAGGGGGGTTCGGGGGGTTCGGACGAACCCCCCCCCCCCTCCCCCCACTGCCTGGAAAGGTCCGCTCGGTGGCCTACTCGAGCTCACAAATACTTTGACCGGCTTAAATGTCTCGCATGTGTAAAAAAGTTACTGAAACCTTATAAAAACGTGACACAAGTCCTACAAATGGACGACTGTGGAAAGGAAAGAATAGACGATCATTGTATAATAAGAACTGCCTTTGAATCACGACACGATTGTAAGGAGGTATTCAAATTCTCGCGCTTGAAGGCATCAGGATTACACAAGCTAGCCAACAAAAACATCATACAATTAGCTCGTTATTCTTAAATTTTCCATATTTTGGGATCTGTGGCGGCTTCCAAATCTCGATGCTTTAGTGCTCTTTAGTATTCACTCCGTTTAGTGAAGAAAAGGGAAGATTGTGGCACAGATTTCTCCCGTATTTACAATCAAAGCGTTTCAATGGCTGAGAAGCTAAGGTGGGTACTGCTGCCGAAATGCTCCGATTGGCATCAAGACAACTGCATCGCTCCAATGCTGAGGCCCAAACTCCTAGAGAGTATTTCCAAAGAAACGTGGCAATTTTTTTACTTGATCTTTGATCATATTATCATGTGTATCGAAGAGTAGTTTTCGCCTTCGGCAAAAGTTGCCACATCACTACTTGGCCTCGTTCCAAGTGTTCTCTGTTCAAGAAATGTCAACCCCAATGCGGCTCTTAACACTTATACTGAAGGTCTCCCGTCCCCTGAGTTGTTCGAAATGGGACTTACGCGATGGACAAGTCGATACTTAGCAATGGAACCGCAAAGGCCAGCTTCACATGCTGTGGCAATCAACGATTGTGATGCTACCCTCTTTCCAAATATTAGCATTCTTCTCCAAATTGCCTGCACAATTCCAGTCACATCGTGCGAATGCGAACGAAGCGCAAGCACATTGCGACGACTCAATAACTACATGCGTGCATCGATGGTAAAAGATCGCTTGTCCCATCTTTTGCACATTCACTACACTACTCCTGTGGACTTGTACACTGTAGTACACTGTTATGCTCGGCTACACCCCCGTCGACTTCAACTGGAAAATCTTCAGCAATAACGGGGTAAGTTTAATTTTGTGTGACACTGTTAACATTATAGGTCCGTTTTAAGCGAAAACGAACCCACCCAGGCAAAAACCAGCCTACGGGCCTGCTAATCGATCGACAATTATCGAGTATTATCCAGTAATATCGAGTAATCGATTAGTTTCCGATGATCGATTTCTATCGATTTGTAACGCCCTGATCAAGATTTAAGGTTACTGTGCCATAAAAACTGCATAAAAAATAAATCAGTCCATAACAGGAGCCATAATCAGGGACGGAGACCGTAAGCGCGCGCCATTTCTAGTATTGGGGTTGGCGCCATGATATGGGACAATTTTTCTATTTTTAGAACAAATTGCGCCATCGCCTGTGGCACACGCGCGTACATTGCTGCGAGGATTTTCGCGGATGTCGCGCAGGGGAAATGGCTTCCGAAATCGTTTATGCTTTTAATTTGGCCCACAACTCAACGCCTTTATGGATGTTGGAATTTTGCTTAAGTATTTTCGCCGTAAGTTGCTCCAGTTTGAGTGAAGACAGTGCCGAATTTAGGTATGTCCCGCTTTATATCGCTGACCAAGTTGAGTTCCGCTGCTTCTTTTACCTGCTTTTACAAGAACTTCACATTACTCCACTCTAAATTTCACATATGAAGAAGATTAACAGCTTTTTCATAACACAGAAAAAAAAACTAGTTGGATATGTTTGGATATGGCAGCGTTAAGGCCCAATAAGTGACAATAGATTTATTTACGTAGATGCTGCTTAGTTTTGTTTGTATAAAAATCCAATAAATTTTCTGTTGTCGATGAATGAGAGCGCCCGCCGATGCGTGTTTTGCACAGCTAGTAAAACATGACAAATTGGACTTCGTGGTTTGTGTGAAAACGTACATCGAACTCATATAATATCTCTAGTTTTTTAATATGTTTAAGGTTGACTAATGTTTGAGAACATATTAAAAGCTTAGCTGAAAATATGTGAATACAGGAGAAATAATCAGAAAAGTTACGATGACGCTTTTAATGAACTCGAATAAAGATTTCGATTGAATCAAAACTCCCTGTCTATTTTTTTTTCGCAGTGTAAAGTTTCACTATGTCAAGAAACACACATGATGTTAGTAGCCTTTTGGTGAACGTTGGTAAAATTTGTTGTAGTATCTCAGCACAAAAGACAACGAAACATATCTTTTTCCCGATTTGTTCACAATCTGAAAACACCGACTCGGACTTGAAAGTGCACGCGCTGCTCTATGCAAATGAACTACTCGTACGCGTCAGACTTGCCTTCAAAAACTTTTGCAACCTCACCAAACGAGCAGAAACAACTAGAAACTATCAAACACAGGTTTTTGTTATGATAAAGCATTGCTT
>JAHPZR010034793.1:10000-17500 GCA_019787425.1 Platygyra sinensis
CTCTCGGTAGTTTGGCCGAGATAAAAAGGGGCAACAAATTCAATAATTAATTAAATTACCAGTACGATATATAAGCACCCCCATGTGAGACATAATTTTATTTATGGACAGGAGCCATAATCAGGGACGGAGACCGTAAGTCTTGGGATGCGCGCGGACCCATGATATGGGACAATTTTTCTATTTTTAGAACAAATTGCGCCATCCTGACGTCATATATCCGCGCTTATCCACGCACGTGTCTTGGGCTCTCGCGTGGATGTTGTCACGTTGTGTGATGAAATGGTGAGAGTTGCGAGATTCTCTTGCCGATTTTTCACGGGCGATGGCAGGGAACAAGGCAGAGAAGAACCAGGGCTCTTGTATGTACTTTCATCCTCTGATTTAATGGAAAAGGTGTGTTTTTCAGGGTCGAGAATTTCTTTAATTTCGTGCTGTGAATGAATAAAATCCGCTCGCCGGCTAGTTATTCGCGTAAACTTTTGTGTTTGTTTTGTAGAGAAAAGTTCTGTAGGAAAACTGTTTACTCCGGTATCAAGTTAATTTGTGGGTTTGCCAAGCAATGCTTTATCATAACAAAAACCTGTGTTTGATAGTTTCTAGTTGTTTCTGCTCGTTTGGTGAGGTTGCAAAAGTTTTTGAAGGCAAGTCTGACGCGTACGAGTAGTTCATTTGCATAGAGCAGCGCGTGCACTTTCAAGTCCGAGTCGGTGTTTTCAGATTGTGAACAAATCGGGAAAAAGATATGTTTCGTTGTCTTTTGTGCTGAGATACTACAACAAATTTTACCAACGTTCACCAAAAGGCTACTAACATCATGTGTGTTTCTTGACATAGTGAAACTTTACACTGCGAAAAAAAAATAGACAGGGAGTTTTGATTCAATCGAAATCTTTATTCGAGTTCATTAAAAGCGTCATCGTAACTTTTCTGATTATTTCTCCTGTATTCACATATTTTCAGCTAAGCTTTTAATATGTTCTCAAACATTAGTCAACCTTAAACATATTAAAAAACTAGAGATATTATATGAGTTCGATGTACGTTTTCACACAAACCACGAAGTCCAATTTGTCATGTTTTACTAGCTGTGCAAAACACGCATCGGCGGGCGCTCTCATTCATCGACAACAGAAAATTTATTGGATTTTTATACAAACAAAACTAAGCAGCATCTACGTAAATAAATCTATTGTCACTTATTGGGCCTTAACGCTGCCATATCCAAACATATCCAACTAGTTTTTTTTTCTGTGTTATGAAAAAGCTGTTAATCTTCTTCATATGTGAAATTTAGAGTGGAGTAATGTGAAGTTCTTGTAAAAGCAGGTAAAAGAAGCAGCGGAACTCAACTTGGTCAGCGATATAAAGCGGGACATACCTAAATTCGGCACTGTCTTCACTCAAACTGGAGCAACTTACGGCGAAAATACTTAAGCAAAATTCCAACATCCATAAAGGCGTTGAGTTGTGGGCCAAATTAAAAGCATAAACGATTTCGGAAGCCATTTCCCCTGCGCGACATCCGCGAAAATCCTCGCAGCAATGTACGCGCGTGTGCCACAGGCGATGGCGCAATTTGTTCTAAAAATAGAAAAATTGTCCCATATCATGGCGCCAACCCCAATACTAGAAATGGCGCGCGCTTACGGTCTCCGTCCCTGATTATGGCTCCTGTTATGGACTGATTTATTTTTTATGCAGTTTTTATGGCACAGTAACCTTAAATCTTGATCAGGGCGTTACAAATCGATAGAAATCGATCATCGGAAACTAATCGATTACTCGATATTACTGGATAATACTCGATAATTGTCGATCGATTAGCAGGCCCGTAGGCTGGTTTTTGCCTGGGTGGGTTCGTTTTCGCTTAAAACGGACCTATAATGTTAACAGTGTCACACAAAATTAAACTTACCCCGTTATTGCTGAAGATTTTCCAGTTGAAGTCGACGGGGGTGTAGCCGAGCATAACAGTGTACTACAGTGTACAAGTCCACAGGAGTAGTGTAGTGAATGTGCAAAAGATGGGACAAGCGATCTTTTACCATCGATGCACGCATGTAGTTATTGAGTCGTCGCAATGTGCTTGCGCTTCGTTCGCATTCGCACGATGTGACTGGAATTGTGCAGGCGCAATTTGGAGAAGAATGCTAATATTTGGAAAGAGGGTAGCATCACAATCGTTGATTGCCACAGCATGTGAAGCTGGCCTTTGCGGTTCCATTGCTAAGTATCGACTTGTCCATCGCGTAAGTCCCATTTCGAACAACTCAGGGGACGGGAGACCTTCAGTATAAGTGTTAAGAGCCGCATTGGGGTTGACATTTCTTGAACAGAGAACACTTGGAACGAGGCCAAGTAGTGATGTGGCAACTTTTGCCGAAGGCGAAAACTACTCTTCGATACACATGATAATATGATCAAAGATCAAGTAAAAAAATTGCCACGTTTCTTTGGAAATACTCTCTAGGAGTTTGGGCCTCAGCATTGGAGCGATGCAGTTGTCTTGATGCCAATCGGAGCATTTCGGCAGCAGTACCCACCTTAGCTTCTCAGCCATTGAAACGCTTTGATTGTAAATACGGGAGAAATCTGTGCCACAATCTTCCCTTTTCTTCACTAAACGGAGTGAATACTAAAGAGCACTAAAGCATCGAGATTTGGAAGCCGCCACAGATCCCAAAATATGGAAAATTTAAGAATAACGAGCTAATTGTATGATGTTTTTGTTGGCTAGCTTGTGTAATCCTGATGCCTTCAAGCGCGAGAATTTGAATACCTCCTTACAATCGTGTCGTGATTCAAAGGCAGTTCTTATTATACAATGATCGTCTATTCTTTCCTTTCCACAGTCGTCCATTTGTAGGACTTGTGTCACGTTTTTATAAGGTTTCAGTAACTTTTTTACACATGCGAGACATTTAAGCCGGTCAAAGTATTTGTGAGCTCGAGTAGGCCACCGAGCGGACCTTTCCAGGCAGTGGGGGGAGGGGGGGGGGGGTTCGTCCGAACCCCCCGAACCCCCCTAGCCTACGGGTCTGATTAGCTACAGTAATCGATAAATATTGATAATCATAAGATTTGCCTGGTATATGAGAGCTGATGAGAGACAACCCCAAGATTTAGGTGCATATTATCGATTACATCGGTTTTCTTGGCCGAGAGAACAAGTCAACTCAGACTTAAGTAAGGGTTTTGTCTTAATGCAAACCCTCTCCTGTTCCTGGAAATTAAATCTGTGATAACTCATTCGCATTTGAAACTGAATTTTTAAAACTGAAGCTCTAGCGAAAACAGCACACTGTAAAGATCAGAGTAAATAATTATGTATAGTGGTAAAAGCTGAAACAGTGCCTTACCTCAACCAACAACAATGTACAACGTACTAACTCGTCGATGCGTACCAAAGTTGGTTTACCTAAAACAGATGTCACTTCTCCATTTTTGTTCTCTTTGCCGTTAAGATTACATCTGTTGTTTTTAGGGGCAAGAACGTTTTATTTTTCACGAGCAAACCTTTGCAGATTGTTGAAAGTTCATTAAAATTGCTTTATACAACTGATTCAAGGATTGTGCTCTTTCCTTGGATGAAAATATAACTGAAGAAAAGATACAAATTCCTGTTTCTTGGCCTTAGGATATCCGTTAGTCATTTCTTCATTGCTTTTAGCCTCCGTCTTCTTCTTCCCCATAGTTCCTCTGGCAAAATCAATATTTTCAATATAAATCGATAGAAATGGATTAAAATTGAACTGTAATTACCAAAATTGATAAAATCGATCAAAATCGATAATCACAAAAACTTCAGAATCTGCTATCGATTATTAGTGATTTTCAATATTAATTGATGAATTAGTATCGAAAAAGATCGATTACATTCGATTTTATCGAGTATCGAAATTATCGATTTATAATGCCCTGCTTTATACACACACACACACACACACAAATTTAGAGATTATATCGCCTTGGTTGAAATCGGTGAAAAATGCTGAACATTTGGGAATGAAAAAAGGGGAAAATAGTTTACACAAACCCACTAAATTCAATAATTAATCTAAATTATCAGTAAGATTCCAATATACTCCCGTCAGTGACGTTATAGAGATTAGATGGTTGTGGTTGAAATCAGTGGAATATGCTCCACTTTGGGATGAAAAGGGGGCAAATAGTTTACACAAGTCCAGTTGGTTAAAACTGCACACATTATGTACCACAAACAGCTGCTGTTGACCGAATTTAGAAAGAAATTTGTCATATTGAACCAAGGACATCAAAAGTTTTGTCATATTGAACCAATGATGCCAAAAGTGCAACCAGCTGGAGGTTATTGCACCAATGACCGATAAAACCTGGGGACAAGGTTGTGTTATTTTTGGTGAAAAGAAAAATAAAGAACAAAATGGGAAAACTCCTTTGAGAACGGGGAAATATTTTAAATGAATAATAAAGAAATTATTGAATTCGGCTTTTGTAGGATATGAAGAATTCTGCAGATCTTGCAGGGTGTTATCCACCTTGGCTTTCAGCCTTGGTGGATAACACTTTCCTTGGTCTGCAGAATTCTTCATACTATATTCTACTCAGCCTCATTCAATAATTGCTAAAGATATGTAACCCTGATGGAAGCAGAGGATACTAGTTTTTTGTGGTTGAATCATTAAAGTGCATATGAAGTGAAAAATAATTTCTGCTTATTTGAAAGACCATTCAAAATACAGAAGAATGGCTTTTTTCTTTTTGAAATATCTTTTTTTGTTTCAGAGATATTAACATTTTTCTTTTATGCAAATTAGATCAGTGATGACGTCATATTGTTTGCAGCTAAAAATTGTATAATACTGAATAAACAATATCTCTAGAAATATTAAAGCAGTGTTCTTGAAACTTGGCACCATAAATGTGCATCACAAAAGAAACAAAATGACACCTCTAGCACCGTTGCTACGACAACAGTTTTGCCACTGGTGCTGTTTTAATAAAAACTGAAAATCCCAGTTTTTGTCTGAAAACAAGAACCATCTACCCTACACAATCTATCGTTGGGAGTTACGACAACATGGGAACTATGTATGTTACATGTAGGACCCCTTCTCTCACTTAAGAGGTTTCGTTTTTTCGACAAAAAGAGACTGGAGCTGAAAGAGTTGCTATGGCAACGGCAATAAGGGTGTCATTTTGTTTCTTTTGTGATGGACAATTATGTTTCAAGGACAGTGCTTTAATATTTCTAGAGATATTGTTTATTCAGTATTTTACAATGTTTAGCTGCAAACAATATGACGTCATCACTGATCTAATTTGCATAATAGAGAAAATGTTAATATCTCTGAAACGAAAAAAGATATTTCAAAAAGAAAAACGCCATTCTTCTGTATTTTGGAAGGACTTTCAAATAAGCAGAAAGTATTTTTCACTTCATATGCACTTTAAAGAGGGTTGAGCATTTGGGAACGTAAAAAGAGGAAAATAGTAAAAACAGAGCTAAAAAAGTCAATAATTAATGTTTGTGTAAGGCTGTATAATGTATCTACTGGATAAATTGCTATCCAGTGGATAAGTGTTAGCAAAACAAGCCATGTTATCCACTAGATGGTGATTTATTTGCTGGATAGCCAAATAACCTGGGTCAGATAATTTTTTTTGTTAAATAGTCTCTAAACTTCAACCTGGCAGAGTAAAATCATAGCTACATAAAAATTAAGGATTGTGTGTAAATGTCATAAATTTTACTTTCATGAAATTGACTCACACATGTAGAAAGTAGGGCCTGCACTCTTGTTTTAAGTTAACCCCATGCAACCATTTAAATCTTCTACAACTTTGCCTGTTCATGACCTTTTCGGTTTCTGCATATTTATTTTGAATTTTACAGTTTTAAGCTGTTATTACTTATAATTGTGATACCAGTCCAATCCAGTTAATCAGTTACATTTATTGGACCTAGCGGATTACAGTTAAAGGTCAAATGCAACGAAATTGGGCCTGGTTTGATTTTGACTTAAAATAAAAGATTATAATCAAAATAATCGTAATCCAAAGTTTTACATGATTTCATAAAAACCTCGCCGAGATATTTGACGTTGAAAATGACCCTTTTTCTTCGCCTTACAAACGGAACAGTTCGTGGAAACGTCGGAAAATTGTCGGAACTGGATTTTGTGACGTCATAATTGGTGAGCTTCCCGTTCAGAATAGAGAGCAAACACAGCAAACATGGGTGTTTTTATTGTAGTAGTCGTTCAAAATTTATGGAATGAGCCCTGTTACTCCCTTAAGAAGATGAGAAACCATCAGGGAATAGCTCACGTTGGTTAAAACGAGGATAGTATTGATAGAAGATGGAATTTTAGCCGCCTGTTCGAATCCTCTGCAAGCTACATCTCGTCTTCTTCCGGTCAGCAAACTTTTTAGAAGAAACCTCTTGGAGCAATGTGTTTCGTAATGGATGAGCTGGGTTTCAAGTTCAATCCCAAAACAAAAACAGAGAAGCTGTACCAAATGTCGTAATTGTAAAGCCATGTATTAACCACGAACACCCTACGAACAAACGCTCTTCAAGCAAGGAATGCTGTTGTTCGGCAGCCATATTTGTGACGAGCAGAGAGCGAGGTAAAGTCGCTGTATATAAAAGCTATTGCTGTGTTTTCTTATATCAAGTTTGAATTTTCAGATACTTAAAGTGCCAGTTCGACGAAAATTGATGTCAATTTTTTCCGCATTTTTTCGCTCAGAATAGCTTATTTAATCGTAAAACAATCTTCGATGCAAATAAAATTGAATATAATCACAGTTTAGGTAGAAAAAAGCTGCTATAAACTTACGAATTTTTCGTCCGCCATTAACCGAAACCGGTTCCAGTTGAGCCCGCAATTTAACAGCAGTAGATCACCTTATGACGTCATACTCGTAACGTTTCACAACGTTTCGCAAAATAAACACCCAAAAGCGATGGATTTTGCTCTTCTACAAGTACGCTGAGAGTCCATATCAAGAATATTTTTTCGTGTTAATGCCGAAACGGAGACTCTCGATGCTTTTGAATATCTACAAAGACGATTTCTGGTTCCGATGCGTCACGACACGACTACATAATAACAGGCGCGAGGTTGCCGAATCGATCGCTTCAATTCAGCGAGTACTAGTGCATGAAGAAGAGGAGCTGGAATGTTTTCAAATAAAGTTGATTCGATGGAAACTTTGACATCTTGGTTGGTATGTAGAACCCTGATTTTGCTTCTTCGGTATTCAATCGTTGGTACAACGATAAAATTGTGAAATTGTGTTGGATTAGGATATCATGTCCGCGAGGCCTGGATATCTGTGTGTACAGTAGAGTACACTGTTTTGATAAGCTTATATTACTCTGTAAATCTGCGATCAGACGTCTGTTTGTTCGGTTTGGGTTGGATTCGGGCTTTCGTTTCCTTTGCGTTCGTTTGGCGGTTCATGCATGTTCATTCGCATTTGCCGCATTTGTTGTTTGGGCAAGGAGCG
>JAHPZR010034793.1:22500-28609 GCA_019787425.1 Platygyra sinensis
AGAACAAAGCTAAAATTTTACCGGGAGGTAGATTTTAGGGGAATGGGGCACATGTCAAGAAAATATGTTGATGTCACTTTTATATTGTTTTTTTTTGTCTACGATTTTTCAATATCAGCCAATCAGATGCACCAAGTTACTTGAAGATAAAAATTATTTTTTCTCATCTTCTAATCAACTTTGCCAAGTGCCTTTATGTGGATCAATACTTAAATATGACATACAGTCTGGGCATACAGTACATGGACTGAATGGAAAAATAGAGATCCTGGTTTTGGTTTCCAAGTAAGCAGGCCTCATTTAGAAACATGAGAGAGATGCACAAAGCAAAAATGTTATCCTAATTCAACATTCTGACAGAACAGAAAACTGATATGAATTAACCCATCGGCACCTGAAGGGGTATGGTCCACCCCAGCATGTTTCACAAAGAAGCACACAAATCCAGATAAATACTAAGTAACTTCTACAGTTTTAATTAGACATGCTAAAATACAAATATATAAACTTTTAGGGTTTTAAACAGAGCTTATTGATTTTGATAAATTGATCGCAAACTCCAAGCCGAGGTACTCTCATGTGAAAAGGCTGCGGATGACTGTGGTATTATCCTTTGTCTCATGATGAGGGCACTAGAGATGTAGATTTGCAATACATCAACTACTCAGCCTGCTTGTCTTCAGCAGGCAATGAGGTCAACGGATGATTAGGCAATACCATTTATATCACAAAGGGGCTTGTGATTGGTACATTCAATCCTTTGTTCCAATAAAAAGTTGATGAGCAATCAAAATTTACAATAGCATTATAGCATTTCTTACAGCAGGGCCATAGTGAAAAAAAATTTGACTGAGGCAATGTCCACAGTTAATTCTCTTTCTAACAACAACTTACTTTCTACTACAAAAAAAGAAACAGAAATGGAAACAAATATGGTTGAGGATATTGCCTGAATTTGCCTCATACTGGCTACAGCCCTGACGTAAGGTATTCAATGTCTTGACCCAACAAAGTATCACTTAGGGTTACAAGTGAGAGTTAAAAAAATACTGTCATACATAGGCCTATCAATATCAGGTATGAAATCCTAGATAAAAGCACTGGGTACCATTTTTAGCTTTTATTTGCAGGTCTGTTTTAGGATGGCCCAGGGAGGATTGCATCTCTCAGGGATCAATAAAAGCTTGAGCCACATCTAGATTAGTCTCCTTCAGGGCTGGGTTGTTCAAAGCCCAATTAAGCTAACCAAGGGTTAGCAAGAATAATAATTTCAGTTTTGTAACTTTTGGGCTAGATTTTAAAATCTATTTATAGCTTACTCCACCCAGGCTAGTAACCACTCCCTTCTTCCTCAACATGGCAGTCTCCACCGTAAGAAATTACTCAGTCATCGCAGCAAATTACGACTTACAGCTGGACTAAGAACATAAAAAATACAATAATTGTAAAAATAAGTTTTTATTTTGTTCAACTATTAAATGACAGTGTTGGTGCTGAAAATCGGTAATTCAAGATGAATTATTTAGGGTTTTCTTAGATTAAATCTTAAGCTTTAAATCTCATGCAATAACAAACCACAATGGCGTGAAATCGTTTTACAGAATCATCCAACCGCTAATGTTTTATTTCCACTAGACTGAGTTTAGTTCGATCAAATTTTCCGAAGTTTATGTTTGTGGATTTTTCGAAAGTTTATGTAGCGGTTACTTACCAGGCCAAGCCGTTTTTCAACCCGAGTACTGGAAGTCCGTTTTTTCTCATGGTATCTCTCGTAATTTTTCGTCCGCCATTGATCGGCCATGTTCCTACCGTGCAGTAGGAGACATGGGCCTAGTGACGTCATACTCGTAATGAAAACCTTCGCATCATAAACAAGATTTCGAAAGATCTACTAAATCGCATATTCTTGTCCTTTCTTTAACCAGTAATAGGTGAATGTAGAGTTAAAAAATGCCGGGAAAAAGATGTGTTGTGCATGGTTGCAGGAATATTGCTAATTTCAACACCGGAGTCTCTTTGCACAGTAGTTCCGTACTAAAGGAAAGTGCGCGATATTTTGTTGGTGATTTTGCGAATCTTTTCTATTCAAGTTCTTTGCTTTTGGCGTCCAATATAGATGCCTGGATATAAACGGAAACTCCAGCCAGGGTCAATTCCGAACATATGGAAAGATATTGGAGAAGTAAAAAACAATTTCAGGATATCCGGTGGGAAATCCAAGCGAACCAAGTCGAAATCAAGTGACGAGGATTGCAAACAACAAGTAAGTCATTTAAAGACAGAACGGAAAAATTAGAATTGAATACTGCCTATAATCGAAATAAAACAGATAATGTATTGGGAAAATATAAATACTGAACTGAGAGAAAGGAAGATTTATAGTCATACGATTTAAATTTACGAATTGACTAGTATCACAAAAGAAATCATCAAACAAGACGAGTTAGTTTTCTAACCTTTTGCAGAGCATTTTCAAGGGTGTAATTTGTTTATGCGAATAAGATTCAAAGTTGAATATGTTTTATTGATTGAAATCCGAAGAAATTGGTAGCATAAGAAAATAAATCCGCGAAGTTGTATTGGCTTAGAGCGTCATCTAAGGCACCAGTAGAGATAAGTAGCACCATTAAAGGAAGTAGAAATACAAATCACATCAAATCAACGTATGAATCTCTGTCTAAAGGGACGTCTAAATATAAACAATACGTTCCCTACAAGGTCGTCACAAAGTCTTGAAGTAGGCAGCTCTATGTGTAGGCAGCTGATTTTGCAATATTTTGTTAAAGAATCAGCTACATGTGAATCAGCTTGTGAATATAACATCACAAAGTAGATGGTGATTTTTTAATGCTTTTAACAATCCTGTCACCAGTATATAACTTCACAAGATCAACTGACATAACCAGTTGAAAATGTCAACATTTGTAAGATGTCCACTTCTTGTCCACTTTTGAACTAGTGGGAGGAGTACAACAACAACAACATTTTTATTTGTACTCAGCTGTAAATTAAATGAACAAAACTAAGCTAAAATAAAATGAGTACACAGTTGCCCAAAATTACCCATTAAAAATTAAGAGCCATATGTGCCATGGCATTTGGTAAATTAAACTCCTGTGTCAGGTATTTGCAAAAGATCAATTTTCTAACTGTAAAAAAGTTACTTCTTCTTTATGTTGTGGAAATGGGTAATGAGAATGAGAATGTTATTTAAACAGGTATTAAAATTACTCTACAAGCATTTTCTCATCTCTTTTTAGTTAAGTACTAATAATATTGTGCACTCTCACACTGAGGAGGGGGGGGGGGGGGTGGAGTACTCTGGATTTAAATTGACAGGGATAATTGTATGGGGGCAAAACTCAAAACACCCAATATCCCTAGGGCTTCAAACAAAATCCAAAAAAATTCCCGGACCAAAATTTATCCCCAAAAAAATCTCATGCCAAATTTCCAAACCATAAACATTTTCCAGATAGTATTAATAATATAACACAAAAAATAGAAACATATTGGTAATGGAATGTTTTTTTGTTTTTCATTTGTTCATCACACCAACAACCATCAACCTTTTCTGTCATTGTAACAACCCTCAAGACACCCAAGAACATATTCTGTGGCAACAATAACATTATGCAGAGTGGTACATGTAACTCTAAACAAGACAACCCTGAGCAAGAAAATTATAAACAACTTTACAAAGTTATTAACCTTGGCTTCGTTCACAGCATAAAATATATTTTAATTTCATTCTTGGGTAATTACCCAGGGTGAATTGATGAAAAAAAGTGTCTGCACATGACTGCGCAGGTAAACATCAACTAAAAAACAAAACTCATGGATGCTTCTGCTACTGAAGAGTGATGCAAAATGGCCTGAATCCCCACTTAAATCAAGCTTTGCTGCTTGCACCCCCGCCCAAACAGGAAAGCCTGCTTGCAAGCTTAGTTACCCATCTTTTGCTCAACCTTGCCCAGGTGAGAGTGCAGTTCTTGTCTACATCAAATTGGTCTGAGAAGACTGGTGAATAGCAGATAGCAACTCGTTATATTGTGGTGAGTTTCTAGCAGTCTTTCAGCATCTTTTAGCAACATGGGGTCGGATCTGTTCATAAGCGAGAAGCAGACAGAAAAAAGTGTGCAACATTTCTAAAAATTGTTTTAATGATGGCCGGCAAGGATATGTAGTGGTAATTTGTTACAGTATCAGAGTGGAAATAGTGTTGATAGTGTCTTGTAGCTGTTGGGAAAATAAAATTTATTATAACCAAGTTAGCCTTTAAACATCGAAAGTGGGTGAAATGACCGTCAATATACTGGAGGCTCGCGCTGACAGCCACCTTGTTCTCTATGACAATTTCTATCTTGTTCAGCATCTACTAGACAAAAAGGCCAAATTTATACATCCTGTTAATTGCAGGTCAATAATTTATAAACAAAATGGTAATAGCCAGCAAGCTGCTTTTGGACACTCGCAGGGTGCTTAGAATCGTATTACAATGCACTTTATTTAGGGCCTGTTTACATGGGGGGGAGGGTGCCCTAGCTAACTAAGCTACCTTGGGAGGGCTAACTTCTCATATGTTTCTTTAGAACCCGCTTTGAAGTGTTTAAATGCTAGACAGGTAGCCTGCCTACCCTAGGCGGGACAACTTTTTACCTTTAAATGGTTGGTGCTGGGCAATCCCAGCTAACTGACGTGAGATAAGCTGCAAAAACATGGCAATGCAAGGTCAATACTTTCGTAGCTACCATTAACCAGTGTTATCTGCCGAACAGAATGACAGTCAATCTGAAGAAATCAATGTAATAGATGAGTCTAAGGTAGAGAACAGGCCCATACCTGAGTAGGAAGCTGAAATAAGATGAAAAAGAGTTTTTTTTGGTCTGCCATTTTTGTTTGTTGTGCTTAGTGGGTGCTTAAAAGATAACTCAAGCAACCCACTCACTGTCCCGGTTAGGTGAGTTGCATGTGAAGGCGGGCTGTGTGTCAACCTTTCTAGCCGGGTAGCCCAGTTAGCCAGCGAACCCTTCCTCCATGTTAATAGCCCTCACTAGAAATAACAGTTGCACAAATTTGAATAGGCAGGGAACTCTTGTTTGAGGACTTTTTACTTGTTCTCTTATTTTTAGAGGCAAAAGTTCACACAGTAATTTTTCACGTATTTCAAGAACTTGTTTTCTTTGATTAGTGAATTCCGGTTTCAGGTTTTCGATTTCTTTCCAGTTCCGGATTCCTGATTTTAGGGTTGCCCGACAACAGTCAGGCGCTCCCCGCCCAAACAACAAATGCGTCAAATGCGAATGAACATGCATGAACCGCCAAACGAACGCAAAGGAAACGAAAGCCCAAATCCAACCCAAACCGAACAAACAGACGGCTGAGAAGGCAGAAAACAGCTACGCGACATGACGGAAAAAATAAGCGTCTGATCGCAGATTTACAGAGTAATATAAGCTTATCAAAACACTGTACTCTACTGTACACACGGATATCCAGGCCTCGCGGACATGATATCCTAATCCAACACAATTTCACAATTTTATCGTTGTACCAACGATTGAATACCGAAGAAGCAAAATCAGGGTTCTACATACCAACCAAGATATCAAAGTTTCCATCGAATCAACTTTATTTGAAACATTCCAGCTCCTCTTCTTCATGCACTAGTACTCACTGAATTGAAGCGATCGATTCAGCAACCTCGTGCCTGTTATCATGTAGTCGTGTCGTGACGCATCGGAACCAGAAATCGTCTTTGTAGATATTCAAAAGCATCGAGAGTCTCCGTTTGGGCATTAACACGAAAAAATATTCTTGATACGGACTCTCAGCGTACTTGCAGAAGAGCAAAATCCATCGCTTTTGGGTGTTTACTTTGCGAACCGTTGTGAAACGTTACGAGTATGATGTCATAAGGTGATCTACTGCTGTTAAATTGCGGGCTCAACTGGAACCGGTTTCGGTTAATGGCGGACGAAAAATTCGTAAGTTAATAGCAGCTTTTTTCTACCTGAACTGTGATTATATTCAATTTTATTAGCATCGAAGAATGTTTTACGATCAAATAAGCTATTCTGTGCCAAAAAATGCGGAAAAAATTGATATC
>JAHPZR010034796.1:0-5000 GCA_019787425.1 Platygyra sinensis
TCAAAAGTAAAAATGGTGTAACCTTTCTTACCTAGAATAATTGAGAGGGATTTTTTTAAGGCCCAATGGAATTTTTTTTAGCCTTCTTGGTGTACAATTTGTGAAGGGAAGTGAACATACAGTATTTCAGGACATAGCCTTAAAATTTTAAATATGTTTGAAGGAGTTCCTTGTCTCTCTACAGAAACATGTCCAGAATTCTTGTGATTATTTTGCAGAGGGTATTGGCCCAAGAACAGCAAGTCGTGGAGCAAGTTCGGTGACTGAATCCCCAGCAGCTGCTAATGCAGTGGGAAGTGGAAAGGCAACTCTTCGACTGCGATCTAAGGGTCCACCTGTTGTTGAGACTGAAGAGGTATCACTGTTCTCAGTTTTGGTAATTTTTATCACATTAGGGGTCAAATCCATAAAGAAAACTACCAGTTTTCCACAGTAATTTTATCACATTTTCACAAAGATGGTGAATTTTAAGTTTCGTAATGTCTCCATGAGTTCTCGTTCGGTAGCTCAGTGGAAAGAGCGCCCACCTGGTGTTTGGGAGGTCATGGGTTTGACTCCTGTCAAGGGCACTCGTGTTGTTTGTTAAGGGGATTGCTTTCCATGGACAATTGTGAATTATTAGAAATATTTCTTTCAAAGTGACAGTACCACTCAAATGTAAGTTACCACTTCTCGTCTCGTTTCTCGCGAGACGCATATCATTTCTCTCGAGACGCGTCTCGTTTCTCTCGAGAAGCATCTCATTTCTCTCGAGAAGCGTCTCTGGAATGTGTGGTTCCAGAAAATATCCATACCCCCACCACAGAGGGAATTGCAAATTCCGAAGGGGAGGGGGGGGTCAAAGACCCAGGAAATTCCAGAGGGGAGAGGGGTTGTATGATGGAGTTAGTTTCCAG
Organism: Platygyra sinensis; assembly: GCA_019787425.1. Lineage (NCBI taxonomy): Eukaryota > Metazoa > Cnidaria > Anthozoa > Scleractinia > Merulinidae > Platygyra > Platygyra sinensis. The sequence continues at coordinate 897 of JAHPZR010034796.1, forward strand.
AGGGATTCGAGAGGTCCTAGTTGATTCAATACAGATTTGAGTGTCGATCAAGCTGTTCAAAAAATCCTTTCTTACCTACTAAGTAGAACTTTCACATGAAAAATAATGGCTTGAATACTTGTATTTGACTCGCGTTATATTTGAAATACATTTTCTTTCTTCAAAAAGCACTTTGGAAGCTAACAAATTAAACAGTGAATTCAACTGGAAATACGGTCAAATAGGACTCCTCTTCTCCCTGCGGTTTCCGAACTTCATACAATGAAGCTCTTAAGCAAACATTTAAATTGACGAACCGGAAAGATTGAATAGTGTGTGTTTTAAAAATTATCGAGACCGACGTTGACTCATGCACAATTCAAATTCAGTGCTTCCCAAGACGGAATTCAAAACATTCCTTCGTTCGGCTCAGTTCACTTGTTGAGCAAAAAACATCATTTCTTTGTTCTAATGGCTCCTCAATGTGAATGGAAAAATGAGTAGAGAAAATGAACGGAGCTGCCGATCAGTTTTCAGTCCTAGTGTGTATTCAATGGTCGAGATGGCAGCAGTTGACTGCAGTTTATGAATCTCGCATTTGTTTCAGGGCAAAACTTTGCAGCGAACAGTTTTTGATGTTTTATTATTACTAGTCTTCAGTTAAAAGAAAAGTACCTTTCATTTGAAGCTCTCAACCAAGCGCTAAGATAACGTTTCTGTTTGGCAAGAATCGCCAAATAATTTTTGAGAAATGCATCTTTCCAAGCGACCACCAGCATCCGCAGCCGATGGAGCAACAGTCACATTGTTTGCTCCATGCTGATTGGATGCATGGTTTAGCATCATCCAATCAGCGTGGAGTAACAGCGTGACTGCGGATGAGCTTTCAGAATGTCACAAACGGTAAGTCAGCGTAAAACGATTTTCAAGGAGCATTAAACATCTATTAAACAAGCAGTTCCATCAGTTTAACGGAGGAGCATTTCATTGAATATCAAAATTAAACAGCCTGGTACAATATACACGTATCTAGTTGTCATAAATTAATCGTGACATGATGCAGTCGAGTTCAACGGCCGTGTATAAGTGATGAAAGGTGTTCGCATGAGTGAACAGTTCATTGTGTCGACCTCGGTACGTTTTTTAAAACAGAAAAGTTTTTAAGCACATTAGCCTTTAGCAAAATACTATAATCTAGACAACTTGTTTTCATAATTACGATTTTTTTGTGAATTCTGTGCAGCACAATCAGAAGAGTCAATATACTTTTGCCAAGTACAAACACGGTTGAAAGAACTCTACATGATCCTCGGTCGCACACAACACGTAATAGATCAACAAAGCGTGTGCTTCGCATGTCGAGTTGTTTTGCTAGTAATTTTACTGGTTATCTGCACTGCTGCTGCGGTAAAACTTGTCCCTGAATGGTTGAGATTTAAAAGTTCACCCGAACTTCCGTGATTTCGCGTCGTAAGAACTAGAAGTTTTATAATTCAAAAATGAAGTGCAACATTCTTAGTTTACTGACTCCTTGTGATCACTCGTTTCTAAAATAAAGCGGTTTTTAAAAGATTCCGAACAGTGATTTTCGGCTATCTTCGTGTTTGATTATTTACAACCGTGAAACGTTGTGAGCTATCTGTTTAACGATTTCGTTTACTGATGAAACGTTTCCCTTTATCCGTTTAACGTTTTCAGAATTCCGTTTATGATTTTTCTTAAACCGTTGTAACGTTTCCCTCAATCCGTTTATGGATTTTGTCAAACCGTTTAACGCTTTTGGTTTTTCCGTTTAAACGGAAAGAGAAACCGTTTTAAACGCTTGTGTTAACCGTCTGCCAACCGTTTACAATCTGTTTATTTTCACCCGTTTTAACGGAAACCATTAGTGTCCGTTTTCGAGCTTTCCAGGTCACAAATGTTCGCCAAGTAGGCCAGAATTCTTTGCTGTTTGTAGGCATACTGCGCCGTAAAGTCTGCATACGAGCCAAGTGGCCCATTCAGGCCGGAGCTTATCCCGGTTTCCTTAGCATGAAGCGACTGAGAGTATTTCTACTCTCCCCCCTGGATGGGATGCTAGTCCCGGGGGGGGGGTACTTGACAATGTTTGGGTACAGGGGTGCCGCCGAGGGTTTGAAATCCTGACCCTGTTTAGGACAAAAAAACCCTAAAAACCCTACCCTGTGTAGGACAACAACCTCCATTTTAAGACCCTGTTTAGGACAAGCGATAAAATGCACACTCGCTGGTTTTACAGGAATTTACACTGTTTAATAAGTCATTCAAACTGAAGAAAGCATGCTCGAAGCGTCTAAAACCACGTTGTTGCGTCTCTATATCTACACTTGAACTAAACAAAAAGCCGTCAAGCATTAAGCTCTAAAATACCGTGGCAAAATGTCGTCATTGCAACTTTAGAAGGGCGATTTTTTTTAATAGCAAATCAAAGAGGAATGATTTTTTCAATTTTTGTATAATGAATAAGAGGAACTTATTTTTGAGGTTAATTTTATTTTGATTAAAGCACCAATAGAGCTTTTACAGAGAAAAATATCCCTAATCAATATATATCCCTCACGTCTGCGCGACACAGTAACATCTTTCTTTCATCACGTTATCCAAGACAAAGAAACTATACCTACCATATGTCGGTTTACTCAGTTGATATTGCACAAATCTGGAAAAAAAAATGCGTCGCTTTTCTGCCGCTCGATCGCATGCTCTTTCAACTTCTCGCAGGCTCCGCGCCGCAGGCTAAGAAAAGAAAGAGACTGCTAGCAGTCTGGGTTAAAGTCTCTCGGCTCGTAAAAATATACCCTGTTTAGGGCAGGTTCTAACCTGTTTAGGACAGAAGCAAGTCGAATTGTATACCCTGTTTAGGACAGGGAGGCCAAAAAACCATACCCTATCCAGCGGCACGTCCCCGTATAGCCCAAATAAGGGAGTACCCCCCCCCCGGATGCTAGTCCCATCGCAGGGTTACCCCCCAGCATTAAATTCGCCGGTACCCATTTATACACCTGGGTGGAGAGGGGCACTGTGAGAGTGAGTGTCTTGCCCAAGAACACAACACAATGTCCCCGGCCAGGCTCGAACCCGGACCACTCGATCCGGAGATGAGCGCACTAGCCATGAGGCCACCGTGCCTCCCACAATATATACTGCGCCGTACTATGCCAATAATTGCCCCTGGGCCCAGATCTTTTGTGGGAGCGCGGTGGCCTCACGGTTAGTGTGCTTGTCTCCGGATCGAGTGGTCTGGGTTCAAGCCCTGGCCGGAGACATTGTGTTGTGTTCTTGGACAAGACACTTTACTCTCACAGTGCCCCTCTCCACCCAGGTGTATAAATGGGTACCAGCAAATTTAATGCTGGGGGGTAACCCTGCGATGGACTAGCATCCCATCCAGGGGGGAGTAGAAATACTCTCAGTCGCTTCATGCTAAGGAAACCGGGATAAGCTCTGGCCTGATGGGCCACTTGGCTCGTATGCAGACTTTACCTTTTTTACCAGATCTTTGCCGCTGTTCTGCTGCAAAAAAGGAGTGGCTAAGAGAAATCCTGGAGACTAGAGGACATAAGAGCCGGCTAATATTGATTCAGGTTTTTGTCATCGTCGACAAGGAACTGTAAAGGTACACCAGTCACGCTTCAGTACGACGACATCTTGTTTATCACACGCCGGTACGCCGCAAAATTTTAAAAACCCCCACCGAAGATCTTCGGCGTACCCTAAACTAAATGTACCCTGGCTTTTTTGTTGGGAAACAATTTTTTAAACCTCCAAGCATTCCATGCATCTTCTGTTGATGGGCCTGGGTTCTAGTTTTCGGACTTCCGTATCCAGTTTTCCTTGTCCAATTTAATGCCTGGTTACTAAGCTTCGGAGAAAAAACTATGGAAAAACTGCGTTGAACGAAGAAATACCTGTCCGCGAATGGCAGCAAAAGGTCAAACATGTCATGAAGGAGTTAAATTCTCGGTAAGACGTTCACGTGTATTTTATATGTTTGAAAAAGCCATAGGGAACACTTTATCAATTTTAGGAATTTCCACATAATCTGGCGTCTTTTCCGCATAATCGTCACTTTCTTTCGCATAATATTGCCGAAAATTTCCGCATAAT
>JAHPZR010034796.1:7500-27649 GCA_019787425.1 Platygyra sinensis
TACTGAAACTGAGACAAAAATAGAATAAAGTTTCAACCGTTAAATTCCAAGAACCCAACGAGGCATCAGGAGAAAGAACGAATTTACAGTATGCTAATTTCGTATGCGACGAACTTCGTTCCACTTGAGTGAACATTAGGACGTGATAATTTTACCTGTGAACGTGAGACAATGCACGCAATCAAAAAAAAGACGAGAAAGTGTAAAAGCTTTGAAATTGATTGGAAATTTGGAAGGCCAACAGTGACCGGATCTACAGTGTATTAATTTTGAGAAGTACATCTTGTAACAGCGGAAGCAAAAACACTTCCATCCAAAGCGCAGCAAAACTGCCAAGTGACATAATAGTGCGAACATTTGCCGTATTTAAATTGTGCCATAAACATAAATGATAAATACTGCAATGGAAAGCGACTTCGTAATTGTAAAGATATAATTATTGTGAGATCAAATTAGAACCTGGATGTGTTTTTTGTCTTGTAAAATAACACAGTTTTCATCGATACGAAACAATATTCAAGCTTATTACATTTCTCATTCAATTCGCATGCTTAATAACGCTTGAATTGTTTGTAATATTACTCAAAACAATTCAAGCGTGAACACTTCTGTTGTCGTTAATCCAGCTAAAGTTTTCGTTTTTGTCATTCAAGAACTCTTTCAACATTCGAGTAAAAATAAATGTTTACTTAAAGTTTTGATCAAGAAAGTAAATAGTCACTAAATACCGCCAGTGATGATGTTGGCCAACACTTTCCATCATCTAGTTGCTGCAGTCTGTATTATATAATCTGTGCCATCTACACTTATCTTTTTGCTCTGTAGATATGAATTAAGATCCACAGTATTTCTGTGTTTTGTGAAGTGATGCTTTTTTTTCATTTTTTGTCGATCAAATTTTCTCCCGGGAAAAATGGCGGTAAATTCGCACATACTCGCGCTTTTTTGGCGCGTAGATTTCACAGCCAGCGTTACCTTTATATGTTTGTGTGAAGAAACTTTTATTGTCTCTATTACTATTACTGTCTGTTTCTTCTGGTACACATTTTAAGTGAGTTGAGTCAGAGTAATCTTAGCTAACATGAAGATACCGAAGTAAAAATTTGATTTTTGGTATTTGCACTGTAACTATAGTCTTGCAACTCTGCAGCATCCCATGTGCATTGTGCTGAGGAAATCCGTGTTGACATTTTGAAACCATTATCATTTAGTTGTTAAAGATGTATTAAAATTGGCTCAGGGATACCACTTTAATTACTTATTATTACTTTATATATGTTTACTAGTTAATTGTTATTAATTAACTAATTAATTTGCATATTTTGGCGACTAAAAGTTTTTACTGGCGACCAGAAATAAACATTCAGTGGCCAAATGACCACTAAGGAAAAAAGTTAACTTGGAGGGTTGTTACTTATTTTTCATTTTAGAAATGAGTGCCATCTCGCAGTCACTTATTGGACCAATGCTTGGGACACATAAAAATATGAGAATTAAGTTAAACTGTCCCAGGTAATGCTCCTTCAAGGGATGGCAAGATGAGACTTGTTCAAGATTTAATTCTTCCCTCTTCTACAGTGACTAATTGGGGTTGCCCATGTTATGTAAACTAATTACTTGTTTCAAATATATTCTCTATAATTTAGAATAAATTGTTGCACTGGAGATTCCAAGACTACATTAGATATGGAGCAATATATCAAATCACTGTGCACAGTATGCCAGCACATTATCAGCCTGCTGACAAAAACGAAGTGGTTAAGGATGTTAAAGTTCCAGGTAATCATTTACAGTACTGTACTAATGATAATAACACTGTAGTTGTTGTTATTAAATTTATCAGTGATTTGGCATACAAACAAGGCAAATCACAATGTTTTTTTTGTATAACTTTTCTAACCAGTTGATACTTGATTGCAAACTCAGCTGCAATATACCAAATAATAAAGTAATGGCTTGTTTGCAGGGAAATGCCAGTTTCAGGAGTACTCAAATTCGTCACAGTGCTGTAAGTTTTTTTTATCTTCCTATTAAAGTCTATTCTTTTTAATGTCAGTGACCTTCAGTTGAGATTAGCTCATTTCTGAAATTCCTTGACATTCATCAATCTCAAGGACATTTGCACCCAATTGTTACTGTTCTTCCTTTCTGAACGTCAAAGTTATTCATGTCGCAACATCAAACCACATGTCATGCATCAAGAGTGGGCACCATGGGCCTGACAGAGAGTGCAGCCAAAGGGCTTGGCAGTGGGTGCGGCAAGAGGGCTTGGCAGTGGGTGCAGAAAGTGGGTTTGGCAGTGAGTACAGCAAGAGGGCTTGGCAGTAAGTACAGCAAGAGGGCTTTCCAGTGAGTAAAGCAAGAGGGCTTGGCAATGGGTACAGCAAGAGGGCTTAGCAGTGGGTGCAGCAAGAGGGCTTGGCAGTGGGTGCAGAAAGAGGGCTTAACTTTCCGTTTCCCGCTTTTATCTAGTTTAACAAGAAACGGAAAAATCTGTACACATCTTTTAATAATTCTTCTGTTGTCGAGGGAAGTTTTCTTCAAATGTGGACAGGCAAGGCTAATAATTTATTCTTTTCCTCAGCCTATTCTACTTCATTAGGAATGACACTAGCTCCAAACATTTACATATTATACTTAGTTGTGTTGAACTGAGTATGTTAAGTTGATCTAATTTTCAGTAATGTAGCTTTTTATGGCTGATAGTTGTAAGCTAACATTGTCTTAAAATAAGGAAAACCTCTAAAACAGACGGTCCTCAATGCGTCTTATCACTTGGTAACGTTAAACTTCTTATTTCAGACAATTAACTTACATCTTGATCCACACCTAGTTTTATTGTCAAATTGACAATACTACTTCCTTCAAGTGTAGTCTTTACTGGCGGCTTGTGATGTTATCTGCTTACCATAAGAAGATCACTTTACTAATTCCTAACCTCTGTTAATAGTTTAGACAAAAAAGTACACATTAGAGTACATCAATCTCTCGGAGCCCTTGCTAATACGTCTTCCTTCACGATGATTATTGGTTGTTTTTGATGAGATTTTGCAGTTATAACAATTACCGGTAATAAGTTACTCAGTGAGTAATTTGCCAATGAGAATTTTGTGTTCGCCAGCAAACGCAGAAATGAGCATTCCTCTTCTCTCTCACTCCTCTCTTCTATTTCCTCTCTCCTCTCTCTCTCAGTACCCCCAGTCTCCTACGTTTTACACCAGCCTAAGCAGGCTACTATACCTCTTTGGAGAAGTTGATCTGTATTTGATTGCATAAATAAAGACTTGTTCTCCTTTGGGCAGGTCCTCTGGTTAACATCACAGCAGAGTACAGTGAGAAAACAATTCATCTAAAATGGATGGTGCCTTTGGAAGACCAATGTAAGGAAATCAAGGCATTCATGATCGAATGGAACAACATTCAGAAACCAGAAGAATGTAATGGGCAACAGTTAATCAAGGTACAAACGTTCATTAAAGGTGCTTGTATTAGAGATTAGGTCAGATTAGGTCAGCTTGTAGCTAGAGAGGGTGATGGGAAACATCCAGCACCAGTCTTAAAATTATTAGTTTACTCCATTAATGAGATTCAAATTAAAGTTGGTTGTGCATAATTCCGTGGGATGCCTGTGGCAGGCCACGGTAAGTTTTCGGGTGAATCTCTTTTTCATCGTAGACGCAAAACGGCAAATTTGATTGACAACTGAAACCATTTTTAATTTCCAAACAATCTGCGATCAGTCTCGCAAGGACTGTAATTTCCAAGCATAATTTCTGCGATTCGGTCAAGGAACATTCCGCGATTCTGCGATTCTGGCAAGGAGAGGAATTAAACATGAACAGAAGGTAGGACATTTTAGAAGGCATTAATTTCGACATTGTGTATTGAATTGAACATCATCCGTTCCGTGTTACGCACCGGCATCGAATTCACTGTTCTGAGCCTGCCAAACGAACCAACTAGTTCAGGCACCAAACCTGCGTGTTCATCCGGCCAAAGTCCCTAACTGCGTAGTCTAAACATTAACAAGATGTTTTTAAGCAACTTTGAAACACGATATTCATTGCATCAGTGTATTCACAAATCAAGGAGTCCATCACGGAAGATATCGACACCAACCAATTCAAAAATTGGCTCAAATATTTGTTGGTTTGCAATTGAAGATATTTAAGCCCCGCGAGTTTTACTCTATCGAAATTTTCCCAGTTGAATCCGTGAGTCTACAATCATGCTACGTGATGTCAGTAAAGTTTTGTGTATTCTTGCCCAAGGATTCTTGCTGACATAGAGCTTACCTGTTTACCAGAAATAGTGTTTGCGAAAAGTTTTATTCCGTTCGATGTTCTTTATTTCCAGTGTTCCACTGTTAACATTTAAAAATAAAAAGGTACACGTGTTAAGGAGAATTCCTCATGCTTCCGATGGATGGAAACTTTAATCCTTTCGCTATCTTGAATAAACAAGAACGGGAACACATTATGTTTACTAGTTGCGTTACGGTGCGTTACGTTTTTCTCTCACCGACAAGTGATGAGCCTACTTCAGTTGTTTTCTCGTACAAAAGAGCTTCTTGTTATATAACAGACAGTAAGTATTTTAGCCTGTTTTAACATTGGCAGAATCGTTACGTTCATTGACGGCAATACAGCCCTTCACAATATTTTAGTCTTCAAATTAGTAAAACGTTGCGTTACCATTCATGTCTTAAGATTTTCTGCAGTTCTCGCGATCTCAATGTAACAGATCTAGCCTCAAAACAAATTCCATTTTTCACGTTGCAATGTTACTTCTGCCAGTAATTTTCCGCCGGCCTACGCTATTTTCTGCTACAAGCACAGTGACAATTTCTTCAACACTGTCTTCAGTGATTTTTATGGCCGATCTAACTGATTAATCCGGCGTGGCAAATAACGTAACTTCGCAATTCATTCCAATGCTACGCTCCCTAGCCCAAGCATCCCACGGAATCACCTTTTGGCGTCTTGTTTTAATAAATATCAGGTGCTTACACTTGCTTGCTTGCTTTATTTTGCTATTCTTGTAAGAAAGTACCTTAAATCCCACAAGGCCTTAGGAAGATCCTTGGGAATATTTCTTCTGCTGGGAATCCTGATAGTAAATGTAAATTTGCAAAAAACGTCCAATCCGGCATGTGAGATGAGCATGCCACCACTTCACCAGGTGCTTTTATTGCAGTAAACTTCTTTCTTCTTGGAAGTAGCAGGAAGTAGTAGACGTTCTTCTCATACTCCTCTCTTTATCTCCTGCTGTTATGCCCCAATGGCTGTTATACTATTGAATTCTGTGGTGTATGTGTGAGCTCCAGATGGAAGGAATAGATTGACAGCCCATCCAGTGATTATGTTGCAAGTTCGATGTTTTAAGTGGCAGGTAGTTTGCAGTCTAAACAGAACGCAGGGTTGTCGGAAAAAAACAAGGTTATTTATTCCACATTAACGCGGTAATCCACACAAGACTTCACAACAAGCACTCGCCAGGCTTGTAAACTATACTTCGACTTCCGTCACTCTTTTATATTAATAAACACGGCCTCTTGTCAGATATCCGCGTAACCTCTCTGTTACACTTCAACAAACACGACCTCTGTCAACACTTAACACGCGACCTTCGTCACACTTCAATAAACACTACTGACTCACAAGATATAAATTCTCTCTAAACACTCCTGGGACAAAACCACTACACCGATTCAATTCAATTTATTCAATTCAATTTTTATGTGTTTCCACTTTATATTTAAAAAGTACAGTCAGTCTCCGCCCACAAATAGCAAAGGCTAATCGCGGTGGGCGGAGCAACACACAGTCCGTGGTTAAAATGTTAATTACTAGGTTACAACAATATACCTTAAATAGGATATTAAATTAAAGGAACAAAAGAAAAGAAAAACAAGATGACACGAAAACGAAAACAGGAGGATATGAAGTTTAAGAAGGTCTAACAAAAACTATTCAAAAATTTGCAATTTTCAGTATACGGAAGAGTAAGCGTTTCAACATAATCATCCTCAGCCTCCATTATTAAGAATAGCAAATCACTTACATGCTTTTTAAAGGCATTTTTAGGAAGTTGCCGAAATTTGTCCTGGTAGGAATTCCAGAGTTTACTTAACAAAGTAACATTACAATATTGAACTATTTACAGCAGCAGACGTAAACGCCTAAAATAAATTGCTTAGTCACCGTGACACAAACTAAACAAATATGCACGAAACTTCTAGACCAAACTAGCATATACGCGAACCTTCCAAGTCACGCAATTATTTTTCGTAACAGATTAGTTCGCTGTTGATATAGATTTGACACATGGAGCCTAGAAGCTACCAGTTCTCCATGTGGACTAAGATATAACAAAATATAAAATATAGAACTGGGCATTCAGGAGATGGGATGACTAAAACGTTTATTGTTAAAGTCGCCGATATTAAAAACTCGAGGAGGATTCAAAACAGTGAATGCATGTAATTGAATTGCGATCGAAACTGTAATCCATTAAACCCAGTCACTTGTAAGGTTAGCATTTGAAGATCAATTGGAATAGCCTTTTTTAGCTGGGATGGTTTTGTTTTCCCGTTACAGACCACGTGATAATTATCTAGAGAATGGTTCTTTCATCTATTTCAAAATTATTCATTTATGCGCACGCGACTATTTGAAAATTTGAAAGCAAGAATTCTCAAGAGTATCATCACATGATCTGAAAGAGGCAACAAACTACCCAAGCTATAAAGGTCTATTATACCAGCCTCCCTCATTTCCCAGGAAAACTTCCAGGAATTTCAGTTCTGATAAGATCCATTTATCCTGGTGGCTTGTTGCATAAGGGTGTACAATTTATCATGTAAGATAGCTTCTAGTTCAGGTCTTCCTTGGAGCACCTTTGTCCATATGCTGGTGGCGCAATTCATTTTTAAGAGATAAAACAACTTATTGCAACGTAGTAATGGCCTTTGAAGGTCATTACAACAGCTGCATTCAAGCGCCTGTCAGTTCAATCCCTTTGTACCTAATTGTATGCTATAGTGTGTAGCACTAATCGTGTGCATGTTGATAAATTACACTTGCAGGATAAATATGAATACTTCATTCCTTTAGAGAAAAACGACTGCACCAGATTTAACTACTCTATAAAGGTAAGTATCAAGCAGGCTTAACTTCTGAGAGTGATGGTAATTTCATTCTTACTGGCCTACGTGTATACACTATACGTAGCATTTACACTGAAATCATCTTGTATCGATCTTGCTGCAGGTAACATGCCGGTATAATGTTGTGCTTTTGGTAAAAATCAAATCGCTCATTTGTATTACGACATTATTAGGTATTACAGTATTAGAATAACGTGCCATCACCAATGCTGCCTATCGATTCTGTTGAAGATAGTGAGTAGTCTGGTGCTTCCAGAAAATTTGGTTGGGGGTGTGCGGCCCTCGTCTCAAAATTCTTATCCTATATATGACTAAAATCGGCGATTGTTGTTACCCAATTTATGTAATATGACCTGGCCAAAATTTCGATATCCAATTTATGACCCTTGTGGCTGGCACAGTTGCCCTAAACATATTATGAAGGGCTTTTGTTGACGGTCTTATTGATAATGATAAAAGTAGCTTCTTCCAAGAAACATACCCAATTCAAGGCTAGAGTGCTAAAACCATACCCAGTTTATGACTAAAATGGCCAGAATCGATACCCTATTTATGACTTAATCAACTGAAAAACCCTAGGGTTTGGGGCCGGACATACCTATATAGCCCATATAAGGGAGTACCACCCCGGGTGAGTAGCGTAGCAGTGTGCAGCTGTTAACAAAATGACGGCCGCTTCTTTACATTGTCGAAGTGTCTGTGAAGAGGATTTCGAAAAAGCTTTAAAGGACTAGTATATTTATACTGAAAAAATAAGATTATTCGCCTTCGATTTCTATTTCTGTTATTTTCTATTTTTTTCACGAGAACAAACACATAGTTTGAAGAACTGATCATAAACGAGATCGTAGTGAGCTACACAAAATGATTACCAGTTAACCTCCACAATTTGCTTTGTATTATTTGCTAGAGTTTTATATTTGTTAGGGTTAATATAACACAGTTGTAAAAAGTCACAATCCTAATCCCACCACTTTTTTTCAGCTCAGGGGAAAAACCAACAAAACGGAGACCAAAGTGTTTAGGGTGGCAGTGTTAATTCCAACGCCGACGCCGCCGACACCGACGCCTTCAGAGCCAGGTTTGTTTTAGTTATCACTTTGTGTTGGACATCCTTTATCTTCAATAACGCTTTTGTCTGTGGGGCCCAGGTGACTCTCCTGTGCTTTTAAAACGTGTAAATCAACGCAAAACTAGTTAATTTTAATGCTGAAGTTTTCATATAGTTTTACTCTGAAGAGTTACATGTAGTACATAGTCTCTTTGTCTCTCGACCAAAACCCCCGGTATTAGTCTAAATTCTAAATGTAAAAGTTCCATCCAGTCGCATGACACAATAAATCGTTGGATTCAAATATTTACGAGGCAGTTAGAATAAAGCTACAGTATGTTCGAACGCGACCTAAAGAAGCAGCCGGCTGGCAAAGTGTCCTTTTTACAGATACAGCGTATGTACACACAAACTACAGTTCACCGCGCGTTACCATAAATGGAAAGGAATAACCCTAAAAACATCTGGGATCGTGAACCAGGAGGATTTAAAAGTGATGAAACAAGTGTTTGGTTTCCTACAACTTTCTAGGCAGCCTTTATAGAAGTAAATAAACTTATCCATGTTTTCGAAGATTAAGATCAATTAAGATCAGCTGTCAATTTTTAGAGGTGACGTCCCTTAACGAAATGCAAAGACATCAAATACCAGTGACAGACCTGATAAGGATTTCTGAAACAAAATCCTATGATAGTCTTTATTATTGCTTTAAACTGGGGTGGAGTTTGCGAGAGAATCAGGTCAAAATCGACTTAAGTAGTGGCACTCAGACAAAATTTCTGTGAAAGTAAAATGAAGAACACCAGTGCGGGAACGCTATTGAGTTGAGACTAACCACATTTCTGGATAAACGTACAGATGTACGTGATAGCTTGCTAGTCATTTATGGACACTGCACTAAGATTTCAAATAAAGGTGCCCTCAGGTTTCCTTGAGTTGTCTACATGTGAGTCCTGGGGACTTAACGGCTGAATGGCGATAGTGAAAGGCTTGGGGGCGCTATCCACGAGATAAATCGTTGTCCAGTGGAAATGAGTTGACGAAATTGGTTACGATATCCACCAGATAAATCGCTATCCAATGTATTGGATAATTATCCAGCATTAACTATTGCACACTTGACTTAAATACGCGTGACTTGTATAGCATCTAGACGGGGGACTTGTACAGAATCTAAGAGGGCCCGTGATATGAAATGGAATTAACTACAGGAAAATGTTTCTTTATTTCTTTTGTAGATCCTGGTTGATCTTCAATTCACTTGCATGTGTAGTTCATTATTCTGTAATCAGCAACAATATTTGGTAGAAGCCACGTGTTGCATGCGTTGTTTTGAATGCTGCTGATTCAATTCCTTCTTTTTTGCAAAAACCAGATAATTCGAAAATACTGATAGCTTCTTTTGGTGCTGTTCTTGGATTTCTCATTTTTGGCCTTGTTGTGATGTACAGGATTTTCTTCCGGCAAGGTAATGTTCTTAGTTCATAGTATTTCAAAACAGTCTACGAAGTACACGGTGTTTTATTGTTTGCTGTACTAGTAAAGAGAACATTCAAACAAAAGAAAAACAACACAAAAGAAAAACACACAGGCTCAAAAGGCCATACTCATATTACCGGTAGTGGACTGGAACTAGCATGTAACTGAGGCTAATGATGGTCTTTAATGATGGTCTTAAGTCTTTTCAAATGTAAATGGATATTATTCAACTTTCAGTGTAGTGCAGTACAGTGTAGTACACTGCACGAATTCTGATTGGCTGATTTGTACCATGTGATACTGGGTTGTGACGAAACAACCCCCTTGGCGTCATTATGGTGGTGTAAATTCAATACACCACTGTCATTACGCTATGGCTTCGGTTGACTCAAACTTTGACGACTGTTTTTTTTGCAATGTATTCAGTTTGAATAATAAAATTGTTAACCCACTCAATTCTCGTGAATTATCTGAGTTTACCTACACTCATTCACTAGCAATGAACTCGGAGCCTCGCGCGGTATTGAGTGATATCTCGTTCATTGTCAGTGAACTCAGTCGTGCAGATATATCCCGATAATTCACTCTTAGAGTGTGTTAGCCACAAATACAGGTTAGTTCCAGTCCAATACCTTGAATACGAATATGGCTTATCACTGGTGAACTGTGCGCGCTGAAAATGGTCGACCTTTCTTATTTTACTCCTTTGTAGTGGTTATTGACCTTCCTGATCCATCGTCACCAAGACCTTCTACCACTGATCCTTTAATTGGGTCTGGTAAGTTGCATGTTTAAACAGTGCAAGGTTTATATTTTGAGATTATATATCTGCACTGTATGACAGATTTGAGAATATAGAGTTACAGTAGCAGTTTCATATACAAAAGCTCTTACTATAATTTTAGATATGCAAGTTCGAGGTGTACACCAGCGGAACCTGAATCTAATTTCAATGAGGCTAAAATAAATAAGTGAACAACACGATTAATCACTCAAACAGTAATTCAGTCCCTCAGTCAGTCAGTCAGTCAGTCAGTCAGTCAGTCAGTCAGTCAGTCAGTCAGTCAATCAATCAATCAATCAAATAATCAATCAATCAATCAGCAGATTAATTTGCAATCTGTTTCTTTTATTTTTTAGAGAAGAAGGTTTTTATAATGCATACCAGATGTTGCGAGAAGTGTAGTCACGTGGTGCATTGCTTTGGCGACGTTCTTAATTCGACGGAATTGATTAGGGCCAGTATAGACATGTGGAGTACCCTTGACATTGCACCCAATGTACCCCGTTGGTATGAGGACCAAGTGAAGAATTCACACTGTGTTATTGTTCTCGCTTCCAACAAAATGTCTCTTAGATGTGAGAACGCGGTGGGAGAAGGAGATGATCGTGAGTAGTTGCAAGTTCATTTTGATAGGTAGCTTAACAGAGAAACCAATGAGATTTCTCTGTCACAACAGCGGGGTAGGGTAAGCTGCAATGTTCGTGTAAATCCTTGCAGCCACAAAAAGTGGTGCAAAGTTACATTATGTTTGTTTGAAAACTAGCGATTCCGTGGTACAATCGAATAAAAACAGTAGGATTCCGAGGCATCTCAAACATTCAAAAATATGATTGGGCATTTATGTGATACCAATAGTGGAATATCACGTGATTAAAGTGTGGTAGTATTTTAACCTGTCAAAGTATCTGCTGTAAAGCGCTTGAACTTGTTACCAGCCAGCTGAAATGATTGTTTTTGGTATCGTTACTTTCTAGCCTTGAATATCAAATGCCAGTTGAATCTTGTACGAGGACAGATCGCTCAGAATCCTGATGTACACAGATTCATCCCTGCCTTCTTTACATACAGTGGCAGCAAGAAAAACATTCCAGAATTCCTGGCCTTCCGGTGGAGTCATAAACTTCCCAAAGAAGTTGACCGTCTCATTTTTCATTTGCTCAATGTGGAGAAGATTCAGCCGTATCGCACTCAACCCATCATTGTTATGGGTGGCAATGGTCACCCATTTGATGAAAAGAAGAAGGAATTAGAACGCGCAGTGCAGGAGGCAGATTTGTATCATAAGAGAAACAATAATGTACAGAACGCGTAATAAGCGAACTGGTCTGCACAAGGTAATTGGGAATGGTGGGCATATACAGCTGCTTCGTAGGTTGCCCTACTAAAGCGTAATAGCTTACGCGACAATTACGAAAGGTTCTTACCGCTGAACTTTATGATGTTTCAGGGAGAAACAAGGGAAAAAAATCAGAAAAATATTTCTGGCGTCCCTTTCTCACGTTGAAACATGAATTTCAATCACCCAACTACCACTCCTCCTAACATCTTTCTGGATCTTCGCGTACGCCTTATGGCTTCTGCAGGACAACGTTTCTCGAACCAAGTGCAATTGATGCCCTTTCCCCTTCCACCCATTTCCTTACCATAAGTGATTCCTCGTTCTGCTCAGGGATATATGATATCTTCAGTGAGCTTCTCATCTGTAAGTAGGCTGACGCTGTCTTAGAATGTGTATTATTTTAGTTCATTAGGAAAACACCATTGCGTGATTTTATTGCTGTAAATGACATAGCTAACGCATATAATTCAAAGATAAATTGTCAGAAATGGAAATATCTACTCTGACCTCTCACGTAGTTGTACAAATCTTCGCATGGAGGCTGAGAGCTTGAAAGGTTGTCGTCATAATCAATTTACTGTACTTCTTTCACTTCCTAATAATAAAGACAACTTTTTTTCAGCAGCTTTCTCCTTGAGGTTTGCACGGTTGTTGTAATGATCACTCATTCTGAATTGTCCGCTGTTTTTTGATGGTACTCTCCACTCCATTCACCCCGTCTAGGAGATAGTTCAGTTTTAAACCGGCTCCTTTTGGACTTCAAAGTTAAAAGATATGAAGCCTTGGATTCCGTGTTCAATTACTTAACTGAGACTGAGAGGCACTGCTTCTTTCAAATTCTCTGTGCATTTGTACACGACGAACTTCTGATTTAACTTAGTGTTCAAAAAGATGAGGCTCAATAAAGAGTCCCGGTGTTGGATGACGTCATACCCGCAGCTCGTGAACGAGGTTGCTCGTGAAGCCGTTACATAGACAGGAACTCCCTTGTAAGGTTCTGTGAAGGATCAGGAACGCTAGCTCGTCCTGTATCCGACACTTTAAAAGATTCCCTTTGAGTGAAAAGTAGAAACCCCTGAAGATTCATTCCTTCAACAGGAATAACCACCTACAGCAAAACCAGTGTATTGAGACCCGAACCCGGCACGCTTGCTGGTACAACTGAACTTTTTCTTGTACTTTGTTGCTTATAGTAGTTTAACTCGTCTACTAACTTGCTTTTGGGTACCTTCTCCATGGCACGCTTTCACTATGAAATTGTAGAACTGATTATCATTTTATGGCTGCTTTGCCTCACAAATGCCGGGTTTGTGCAATGCTTTTCCCTCTGCTCCCTTCAGGCGCGGGCTCATTTCCCGAACAGTGAGTTTTGTTTCCCCGAGACCCTTAATGTTGAGGTCGAGGGGAAAAAACTCACCGTTTCCCGCGGGACCAGTCATTAAGTGTTAAAGTTATACCTCCCAACTCAAAACTAGAAAAAACTGCGAAGAAATCGTTTGCTTTACCCCGGCTTGCTTACAAATTTGGCGCTGTTCCAAGGAGCACGACCTGATCACGTGCGAGTCGGAAGTTCATGTTGTTGTTGGGAGTTAATAAGTTTGACCCACGACACTTGAACTGTTCTCCTCCAATCGGAAAACGTATTTATGTTCATGCTGTTATGTTGCCCATTGTGTCGGGAGGTTCACACTGCAAACGTAACGGCATAACGTCCTTGTGTGAACTTGGCTTTCGTAATCATCGCCGGTATTCCGGAACGAATCGAATATTGAGGGAGGTGGGGTAGAGCAGCATAGAGAAAAAACCCATAGGCAAGGGAAAGCATCGTTGAGATTAGAAGTGGTATTTAAAAATCCCCGGTGATATGTCAATTTTCCCTGACTTTTCTTCAAAATGCCAGTTTTCCCTGACTATTCCCTGTTATTATCCAACTGCACTTCGCAGAGTACAAATAACGCTTAAGACGAGTACAAATATCACGGGGTATTTGTACTCCAACTGCTGGCCCCAGTTGTTCGAAGGCTAGATAACGCTATCCACCGGATAAAATCGCTATCAGTGGATAAGTGTTAACAAAACAAACCACGCTATCCGCCCCGGTTAGTAATTTATCCAGTGAATAGCGTTATCCAGCCTTTGAACAACCGGGGCCAGAGGACCGTTAGATAGGTTTCCTGCCGTTGACCAATCAGTTAGCTGGATTTCCCGCGCAAATTCCGTTTAGCTTCGCATACTTCTATCACGCATTCCCTGTAAATGAATATCCACGAAATTCGCTCGCACGAACATACCAATTTGGCGTGTTGGATAATAAATCTCTTATTAGACGTTTTGTTGTGTAGTAGAGCTGAGAATTTTTACTCGTTTGTATTTTGACTCGCCCTACGGGCTCGCCAAAATACGGCACAACTTGTAAAAATGCTCAGCGATACTACACGACAAAACGTCTAATAAGATATATATATTTGAATTTTTTGCCCCTGACCTTTGGAAACTCTGATTCGACATGGAAGCACAACTCCACTAAAAGACAACATGGGCGACTCAGGTGTGAGCCAAGAACTAAGAATGAGTTATATAGCTATTAAAAAGGTGATTTGACAACTTTGAAAGTTCGCATGTAGTTTATTTCATCTGTGCCAGCTTTACATTCAAATCCAGTGCAACATCATTGAAGATACTTGGTGAGCTTGTTTTTATCATTTTTTCATTTAGTTCTTCGTACCGCCAAAGCACCAGAAGGCAAAAGAGAAATATTGTTAAGGTTTGTCTTCCGGATTTTTCGACGGGGTTTTTCTTGTTAACAAGTTCAACACTGGAAGATGTTGTGTGTGTTTCTTCCTGTTAACTTTATTTTTGGTTTTGATTTTCATTTTTGGATTTTTGGAAGTTTTATATTTTTGTGATTTTTTTTTATTTTTTTATTTTTTGTGTTATTTTGTATTATTGGTATTTGTTTTTTTCGGGTGGGGAAGCCTGAAGAGTGAGGGGATGGGAGATTGCCGGGCACTGGAGGTTTGGGAAAGAGAGGGGGAGGGGGGTTGAGTGGGATATCCCCAAATATCCCACCTAACCCTTGACCCGAAAGTCCAAAACCCTTCTTCTGGGAAAGAGGGTTTTGCTTTTTAAATTTTGTTCGTTTGTTTGTCTCTTTTTAAACTTTGTTTTAAATTATTTTTGATCCGCTCACCAAGTATACACGTTGTTGCTATTTACAAATCAAAGAGAGTAAAAGGAAAAAAAAAAGAGATGGCACTTAGAGTGCCGTCTCACTTTCTCCGTGGTCGTCGCCGACGGAGATGGGGTTCAGCATGATCCCGGTTCTGTTCCTATAACATAAACAAAGCCTTGTCAGGAAAGATCTTCGAAACTAGCAAAATGAATTTAAAACTATTACCCCAGGAAAAACGAAAAAATTTAATAATGCCTGCCCAATCGTTATGACCCTTCATAAAAAAAAAACTTAATTTACGCATGCCCAATTTTTGTCACTTCATTGAAGTTGCTTATTGACTCCATTTTTTCCACTATTTAGTTAGTGAAAAAAGGAGTATTTGTTCAATAAGTACACATTCAATGGTGTAAAATAACCATTTCATAGCAATAATAGCAATTTTGTACATACCTCGGGAAACAAATGCTTCCCCTATTCCAGACTCGTCGTACTCGACGTCGACGAGCTCTGTTGTTTTGGAAGGGCCCTGCTGCGGTAGGCTCCTGCAAAACAAAATTATGAAATGTAAGGTAAGTGAAAAATTTACATAGACCCATGTATTCTGCTAGTTCACTTTGAGAAGGGGTGACAACTAACCCCCCACCCCCTTTACACAAGAAAACAATCACTAACACCTTACAAACGACTTACTCACGACATAAACAAAACCGACAAACGGATCTCAAACAGACAGACTTCATTTGACTAACTTTCACAGATGGAACTCGAACAGACCGACAAATATAGATGGATTGAAACTTGCAAAACCGAAATTTTCCAAAAAAATCTCCGTCCCTTGCCTTTTTTGTCGATCAAGGTGATGATCGCCTGCTTTTGAGAATTTGACATTTGCCCTAGCTCAAAAGAATAATTAAAAACTTCAGTCATTAATTCACCAACAGAATTCCAGAAAACTTTATAAAATTCAGCAGGAATTCCATCATTTCCAGGCGTCTTCCCCGTGTCAAATGTATCAAGTGCTTTAACACATTCCTCTATGGTTATTTGACCCTCACAGCTTAATCTTTCCTCTTGCGATAGTCGTGGAAGATTCGAATTTCCAAAAAAGTGATGAGATGAGTCAGATTGGTCTACCTTCAATTTGCTACTATATAAGTTCTTGTAATACTCCGAAGCGGAATCCAATATTTTTTGATAATTTTTGGTGATGACTCCACTTAAACAGAGCTTTCTTATGTGTTTCCTGGTGTAATTTCTCCTTTCTAAACTCAAAAAATATTTTGTACTCTCTTCGCCATATTCATACCACCTCGCCCTGGCACGTACAATTAATCCATTAGCCTTTTCCTCATAAAAAATTTTCCAAGTCCGCTTTGCATTCATCAAGAATTTTTTCGACCTCCTCACAGGGGGTCTGCTGAAACTGTGCTTGAGCAATTTGCAATTTTCTTTGTAGCTTTTCTTCTCTCTCCCTTTTGGTCTTTGCTACTTCTTTTGAGTAATTTATCGTAAAGAGTCGCACATTATATTTAATCCAATCCCAAGCAACTCTTACATCTGAAAATTCCTCTCCCTCTTTTTTCCATTGGTCTAGCTTTTCTTTCATCTTTTGAACAAAATTTTCATCAGTCAATAACGAAGTATTCATTTTCCAAAACCCCCGGGCCTCGCTGACAATCCTCGATTTCCTGTATGTAGATGTAAGAAAATTGCTGAGTGATCAGACCTTATTGCTGCAATGATGTTGACATCTTTAATCAAGTCCTGAAGTGAATTTGAGATTAGCCAATAATCTAATCTACAAAAAATAAATGGAGATTTTTGGGACCATGTAAAGCTTTTTGCTTGGGGATTTTTTGCACGCCATACATCATGCAAATTAAATGTTGTTTGTATTTCTTCGATGCGTTCAACAACTTTCTTCCTCAATACCAGTATCCCACCTTTTTTGTCCAGTAGCGGATTAATGGGACAATTGAAGTCGCCACCTATTATTATTTTATCTTCATAAGCGAGACCATCTTTCCTTAAAACGTCAATTAAATGATCATAGAATTGCACAGCTTGATTATCATTGTTTGGACCGTAAACATTCACTAAAAAATATTTTTCATCATTGATTTGAACTTCAATACTAATACATCTCCCATTGGGATCAATGACTTTTTTAATTATCTTGCAATCAAACCCCCTTCGAAAGAGTATTGCAACACCTCTTGAATCACTACTCCCATGAGCAAGCTCCAGAGGAGCACCCCATTCAGCTTTCCATTGTTTCTCATTGTTTCCAGTTGAATGCGTTTCTTGAAGAAAAATAATATTTGCATTTTGTTTTCTGCACCATGCAAAAATTGCGCGACGTTTCTTAAAATTGCTCAAGCCTCTAACATTTAATGAAAGCATTCTAAAATCACTCATTTCTGCTATGATTTTTCTTATTTGTTACGGAAAAAACCTGGAAGACCATTTGCCTTATAACACGCCTTTGAATAACTATTTGCATCGCTCTACACAAAGAAACGAAAACACTGACACAAAAATATAAACACATAGTAAATAAATTAGCTTGGAAAATAATATCAAATTTCAAATTTTCAAATTCCCTCCTGAAGGAGTGTAGCATCCTTTCTCTCCCCTTCAGCCGCACTCGCTCCAAACCGATAAATATTAACTTAATAATATGATTGACAGTGATTATGTTTCCTATAAATGTATTTTATCATTTGTCAAAAAAAGATTAACAAAGAGCGGGCTTCGAATTCATGAAATTAAATGAAGATCTAGATAATTCATCTTAAAAATATTGTGGACAGTTCTGGAGCAAAGATAGTATATTTGATGGTATAGCACTAAGCGATCAAGTCCAGTAGTCGGTTTAGCTGGTATTGGCATTTTCAGCTTGCAGGTAGAAGGACTTAAGTTTTGACTCACCATTCAATTTAAAAATGATCCTGGCTGGAACGCTCCAAGGAATATAGGCGAATTGGACCTCTTCTCGACTACGGATTTCATTCAGGTGCCTCTCTTTAAGCTTTTTGCGCTGCTCCCTCACAGATTTTGATACGTCATCTGAAATGTATACGGCTTTGCTTCATGGAATGGATTCTCTTTTAACTTGGAGGCCGCATTACGCAAGATGTATTCCTTGGCGGTATATCTTAATAAATATACGTGAACTGGCCTAGGTAGAGTTGCGCCACTTGTAGGACTTTGTCTTTGTTTGATATTTCTGCGGTGGGCCCGCATTACTTCTATCTCCTCTAGGCCCATATGTTCCGTCAAGATCGAAGTTACAAGCGCTAAGCATGAAGAGTCTACTAATTACGCGAGAGCCAGATCTTTACGGGAAATCATCAACCAATCGCTTGGTTAATACGATGGTTTGGATTTTACCGAAAAGACCGAAGGTTCGAGGTTTGATCACATAATCGTTTATGATCACGCATTCTTGTTCCTGCAGCATTACAGGAGAATTTGCCTTTAAATTAAGCCAATCAGAGCTGCGCGTTAGTTCGGCCACAACACACTAGTCCCATATCATAATCATTATTGTACTATTCATGCAAAATATTTCCCGGTTTCCGATTGGTTTTAAACACACGCCAGAAGTCCCATAACAACTGCTCTTGACCAACTATGAATCAATTGACGTCAAATTGCAGCCGCTTCAAATTTTGAACCAATGCGTCAAAAGCGCAGCCCCGCTTGACAGTTATTGAACCGTGAGCGAGGAAACCTGGGGATGAGGTTTGTGTTTTTTTTTGTTGATGGAGAAAAACACAGAGAGAATGGCGAAAAACTCCTTTAGAAGGGGACATATTTTGAGTGACTATTAAGCATTTTGAATTCGGCTTTCGTAGGATATGAAGAATTCTGCAGATTCTCGGAGGGTGTTGTATCCACCTCGCCTTCGGCTCTGTGGTTAACACTCTTCTTGATACTGCAGAATTCTTCATATCCTGCGTTACGAAAGCCGAATTAAATAATGCTAATTATCACTTTTGTCTTCACCGACATTTTATCAAGAAGTATTATTCCTGTTTTTTTCTTTTGTAATTATTATTAGCGATCCAAATCAAAGTGAGGGTATCCCAGCTTAACTCTGTACAGAGAGTCCAGACACCATGGGTGGTCAATTACTACCTGAGCACGGCTTATGAGATCTGTGTGGTGCCATGAAGCGGAGATCCAGCTGGTACCCGTCCATGGGGAAAGCGAACACCAGCAGTCGCAGGTGGAATAGTAAAATGAGTAAAGATGGTGGTATAGCCTGGTCCGTTTGAAAGTGAAGGACAGTTTAGCCGTTGATATCATTGGCTGAAAGACTCGTGTACAGTTTGTCAGCTAGTATCTGGTCTGCGTTTTGCAAGTTCAATCCATCTATAGTTGTCGGGTCTGTTCGAGTTTCCATCGTTTGAAGAGTCAAGTGAAGTCTGTCTGTTGAGATACCGTTTGTCGGTTTTGTTTATGTTCGTGATGTAAGTCGTTTGTAAGGTGTAGGATTGTTTTCTTGTGAAAGGGGGTGGGGGGTTAGTGTCACCCCTCTCAAAGTGAACGTAACTGCAGAATACATGGGTCGACGTAAAATTTTTGACTTACCTTTACATTCTTCATAATTTGTTTTGCAGGAGCCTACCGCAGCAGGCCCTTCCAAAGCAAACAGAGCTGTCGACGTCGAGTACGACGGAGGTCTGAATGGGACGCATTTGTTCCCGAGGTATGTACAAATTGTATTATTACTATGTGTGCTCTCCCTTTAGTCTTATTACTATGAAATGGTTATTTTACACCATTGATGTGTACTTATTGACAAAATACTCCTTTTTAATAACTAAATAGTGAGAAAAAATGGAGTCAATAAGCAACTTCAATGAAGGGACAAAAATTTGGGCATGGAGTAATTTTTAAATTAGTTTTTTTAGGAAGTGTCATAAGATTGGCAGTCATTAATTAAATTTTTTCTATTTTCTGCTTGCGGTATAGTTTTTAAATTCATTTTGCAGTTTCGAATATCTTTCCTTACAATGTCGTTTTTTTTGTTATATTAAAGCACATACTTTGTGGACACACAATTCGTTATGTAGTCACCAAATACTCGGCACCAATTCACACCTATGATGATTCAAACTGTGTGTGTGAAGAATGATTACTAC
>JAHPZR010034799.1:0-12354 GCA_019787425.1 Platygyra sinensis
TGAAAAGACTGGAAAAGTCAGTTCTTTTTAAATCAAGAAAACAAAAGCAGTGGCGGTGTTTTTCTTTCGCTCTGTTTGACTGCCGGGTAAAATTCGATCCAGATGCTTTGTCGATGTTAATTATCTTATCTTATTTGTTTGTTGTGACATTCAGCACGAAGGCTAAAGAAAACGTTTCTTTTAACAATTACAACTGATATTTTCTTTCGGCTTCCAACAATACAACTGAACAAAAAATTGCTACGAAACTTCCATGCAATCTTTGGGTGTTTGGTAAAATCTTCGGGAAAATTCTCGGAATTAGTTCAGAACCTAACTATCGTCGGAAATTAACAATCTTCGGATCTTTTCGGGTGCATGATCTTTGGAAGTCTTCGGGATTTTTAAAACTTTATGTTTTGATTTTGTTTGGTGAGTTTCCCCATGGCATTTCCCTCCATGAACGTGGATAACAATTATTGTTGATTATTGTCCTAGTGTGCCGGTGCAAGGCGGGCAGGCCATTCCATTGTACCTGGAGGCCATCTTGGTGATGCTAAGCAGCCTGTCGACAGCCTTACAACAGGAGAAGGAGTTTATAAACGTCATCTGGTGAGTTCAGTAACAAGTCGCCGTTTTCCTTTTCAAACAATTAGTATTTGCTACTGTTCAAGAAGAAGATTGTGTGATTTTGTGGAACATTTTCGTAAAACGACAGGAATCTATTAGGAAGTGAGGATAGTGAACGTTTACTAGTATTTTTATGTGTTAAAATCTGACAGGTAAACTCGAATTACAACTTTTGATCAAGTAAGTCCCATATAAAGCGACAAAGCTTTACAGTGAGGACACTCGAACCGTGAACACTTGATATTTGTTTGTTCCTTTTTTTAGTGACTATAGAATGCGGGCTCGACCTTCTGATAAGAGTATTTAATGTTTTTACACTTACAAAATGCGAAACATGTAACACTATACATCATAAGAAGAACCATTATTTCTTAATTGTCAAAAAAAAATGTACAGAAAAATGTCAAGTGTTCACGCTTCGAGTGTCCTTACTGTAAACACCTACACCGTTTCTACAGTATATATCAACACGTTGTTCAGTGGATAGAGATACAAGTAACGAAAATGACTTTCCCACCAGATTTACTGACCTAACACCACAAAAACTAATCATTTAACAAGGCTGTCAGTTTTTCTTTCGATAAAAACACAGAAAGTACTTCGTATATGAATCATCACACATTCCTCATTTCCCGGAACAGAAAGCACCAAATCTAAATTAATAGCTACAAACATTACTGAGCCAGGAAAATTGTTCCTCTCTATCTATTTCAGGCAACTTCTTTGTCCAGCGCTCATTCAGTTGTTAGGAAGCCCCCTGAATGATCTAAACAAGCGACCTAAGACAGTTACTCCATTTCCCAGTGAAGAAATCAACCGAGGGGGACGTGGAACTGGGAACTTCGCTAAATCGGCCTCGGTTGTGGGGGCCTATACCGAGGACCATTTATAACATAGCCACGGAGCTCCTGCGGCTTGTGGGGCCCTTGGCGGCCATGAGGCCCGTGTTGGAGTCGCTCTTCCATCGGATTATTTTGTATCCTCCAGCGCAGCAGAGAGCGGAGGCATTAAAAGCGCTGAAAGAGGTACAATGGATATTTTGATCAAGTTATTTATTCCTCCGACATGCATGTTGGTTTTGCTAAGAACATTACGGAGAATTTTAAAATTGATAGAAAGTTAAATCGACATCACTGAGGGAAATGCTCAGCGAAAATCATAACAAACTCAAACAGAACGGCGAAAATGAAACAGAACGGTCCTTTCCACAAGAAAATGTTCATCTAGTACTATCCGGCTTTTAATCATTTTTCAAGTCTTGTTTTCGCGGTAAGATTCATGACGCGTCAAAAATGGTGCCTCTCGCTGCAAGCAATCTATACTGATTAAACTGCACTCTAAGTTGAGCAATTATTGCTCCCGAAGTAGTCATTCTTAAATGCTAACGTTGACGTTGTTAATGGAATTTTTAATTCGTCTCTAGTTTCTCTCCAGTCCGCAGCGACTGCTGGATGCAGCCGGTCCAACGATCATTGACAAGGACAATCCCCCATCACCAGACTCCCCTACCGAGCAGAAGAAATCTGAATTGGATTTACTGCGACTGTAAGTATGATACAGAAAAAAAAACATCGTCCTTGTTAAGTTGTTTTAATAACAGGAATGTCACTAGGATTCGGACTATCGGGTACTTCGTCGAGATTTTCAACGAAATCGGCATAGTGTGTCCCAGGTTGTAAGAAGGGGTGCTTTTCATTCGACTAAAAATTGAAAGAGAGACAGCTGGTTTGAAAATGTTCTTCGAAAGTTTTTTTCCGAAATGCAAACCACTAAACCGAAAATTTCGGACATTTCAGGAGAAAAATCAAATAAAACGAAAATTCCAGGTAAGGATATTTGCAAAATTTGCAAATACTTCAAAAGACTATCCTCTTTTCCAGAAATTGTGAGAAATGCTGTTCCATTCAAGTCGCCAATGGAACTTTTGGTATGGAAAGCTGCCTAAGATTTACTCAATGAGTCCGTTTCAAAGTAGCCACAATACCTACTGTAATGGTTGAGATTTTGAGTAGTTTATACTTCGATATTTATGGCCCTCAGGGCTGGTTTGTTCATTGCCCGATTTGTAACTTTTTGGTTAGGTAATCTGTTTATATTGTTTGCCCTTCATTTTTGAGCTGTAGTAATCTTAAACTACACCAAACATTAGACGTGAAAAACATTTTTAAACAAGAAAAAATTATACTTCAGTTAACGTTTAATCCTGGGTTAGCTTTAACCAGCTTTTGAAAAACCCGGCCCCGAATTAATGGAAATAAAATAAGTTTGAATCGACTATCTTTAGGGAATAGTATTCTGGTAAGAATCCCTGATTAATGTTTAATTTTATTCAGACTGATGGATGGCATTGTGGAATCTGCTCGCTGCGCCGACAGTACTGTGGCCAGCTGTAGTGTAGCATGCGTGGTAGCATTACTTGGATCCTTAGAAGACTTGAGCCAAGGACGAGGCTTGAGTGATGAACATATTGAATTCCTGAGCAAAATGAAAGAACTGATAACTGGGACACGCTCAAAGAACAATACGATAACGCTGCTTCTGCTCGAGAATCGGGAAACTCTCTTAACGGTAGGATGAATGGAGAGGGAAGTGGCTATAGAGGGGGAAACGCCGTGGGAATTGAATTCCCAGGGATCCCCTGATGGGGATATTGAGTCTCTGACCGAGCGATTTGAGAAGGATGGAGGAGCCTGGGACAATCTTACCGATGGCGAAATAATGAAAATGATGGTAAGCCATCCAGACAACATGTACCTAACGAATAAAATCTTTTATTAAAGAAATATTAAGCCACCAAATAGCGCCTGTCGATAATTATGTTGTGATGCTCATCCACAGTTTTCTTTCTTTTTCTTTATTGAAGACGCAATGAATTGAAGGAAGAATAATGGCACTGACTGCTTTAGAAAACAAAGTTTCCAAAAATTCCAAATTCGAGCATTTACGAATACAACATAAACGTTTATCGAAAGTTATGAAAACAGCTAAAATTCTTTGTATGTTTTCATATCGAACAATACAAAATAAAACTAAGAATTTCGAATTCTTCTTGGTTGAAATTAGCAAGGCAACTAACAAAATAGGCGGCAGACATTGAGAGCAACAAGCCTATTTTTATGGTTTTTGTTGAATGCTTTGCGCCAAGAATCACAGAAAACGGTGCACACGCTCCGAAGACTTGCTATCGTTCGATAGTGTAACTATTGAGATAGCAAATTTGCAATAAGTCAGCCACTTTGATCTCGCCCGTTGTCTCTTGGCACTTCATACGACGTGAGAAATTGTCAGCTAATGTTTCACGTACACATTGGTAAATCATTATAACGACTTAACAGGAATTCTTTTGTCTTTGTTAAGTTTCAGAGGACGAACCTGAAATCAGGCCTCTTATCCCGAAGAGCGTGCACTTTGCATCAGAAGACGAGATAGCCATTTTTGATCCATATTATTCGCACTTTTCAAGTGTATTTGTTGCTGATTTGCTATTTAGCTGTATAGCTCCAGGAAGCAAGATGGACAATATTGGACTTACTCGTTCCCAGTCCGGCCAGATTGCCTGCTTTGTTCCGCAAGAAAATAACAAAGGAAAGGCCTCTCGTCTTTTAGTCTATGTAACAAATCGTTTTTCATGGTGGATATGAAAGTCGACTGAATCTTGGTTCAGAAAAACAGTACAAAAAAGAACCTTTGCCATTATTAGACTACCTTGACCTTGGTCAATTCCCCCATGCATAGCACGATTAGCCGTAATACGTTTGTTTTCTTTCATACCTGTGCTAGTGCCGGCGTGGCCGTTTTCTTCTGGTAGTACCCACTCTTCAGGAGCTTCAAATTCAACGTCATAGTAGCGTAAACGGTGACGTATACACCATCCGCATTGAGAATGGGGAAGCTGGGGTCCGACATCGCTCCTTCACCCGACTTCTCATCGACCAAATCCGAACGTCCCCGAAGCGTTCCGAAGTTTGGGACGTTCTTGCGTTTGAGTGCCATGCATGTGACAGCTTCACAGACGTCTGAAGCGAACTGCTGCAAAGCTTCATCTACGGCTACAGGATCAGAGAGGCTCAGCACTGATGGAAGAATGCCAAGTAAACAGCGTGCAAAGTTTCTCGCGCCTTCTTTCTCGTTTTCCTCCACACTCTTTTTGACGTCTTTTACTTTCTTTTTTTCTGTCGATTTGCCTGAGGCGTTTTCTTTTCCTTTATTCACAAAAACACCGTTTATTTTGACGCCCTGAGACGAATTTTTCTTCGGCGCGCTCGCTGCGCCCTTAGAATCAGGCTCGTCTAAACTCTGGCTTTTAAGCAGAATTCCTTTCGGTTTGTCACCGTTGCCGTTTTGTTGTTTACGATCGTATTCCGAAGCCGAACGAGTTCTCCGAAGAGTACCTCGGTGGCCTTTCGTTGGCGATCGGTCTTTTCTCTCTCCTCCCTCAGAGCCTTTTCTCTAGCTTCGATTTTATTTGCTTTAGACTCGACGTATTTCCTATGCGTTGGCGAAGCTTGTTCGGCAGGTTTTTTGTTCGTAAGTTCGACTATTTTACCATCATTCGGCCACCGTCTTAAGCCGCTTTTCGGATTGAACGACGAATCACTCGATGAATGCGCTTGAAGTTTAGGAATCCCTCCTCTGTTGCGCTTCGGTTGACTTGCCCTCTTTTTCTCGTTATCAGCTGAAGGTGTTTCGTGGTTTTCAGTACTAAGCGACCCCCAAGAATTAGATTTTCTTAAAGGAAAACGTTGCAGACTAGGCGAGGAAGCTTTACTAATCGAGAGGTCATTGTCAGAATAAGACCTTTGCAATCCGAACTTGCTCTCCGTCTTCGAGCCGCTTTGCGATAGCGATGCTAAAAAGTTCGCTTTTCTCTCTGACAGTGCACCGCTGTCCGAGCTTGTGCGATCTCGTTTGCTGCGCATGCCCATTCGTGGCACGTTTTTGAACAGTCGGTTTCTGTCTTGTTTTGCCATCAAGTGATGATGATCGTTTGACTGTTGTCCGTGTGTTGCCATGAGCACTGGTGCCAACTCTTCTCGGAAGGTTGCTCTTGCGTGGAATCCCGGACCGCGGTGTATTGTTGAGGCGGGAGTTTTTGGTTTTTCGGTTTCGTGTGTTTCAAACATGGCTATCTCGTCTTCTGATGCAAAGTGCACGCTCTTCGGGATAAGAGGCCTGATTTCAGGTTCGTCCTCTGAAACTTAACAAAGACAAAAGAATTCCTGTTAAGTCGTTATAATGATTTACCAATGTGTACGTGAAACATTAGCTGACAATTTCTCACGTCGTATGAAGTGCCAAGAGACAACGGGCGAGATCAAAGTGGCTGACTTATTGCAAATTTGCTATCTCAATAGTTTACACTATCGAACGATAGCAAGTCTTCGGAGCGTGTGCACCGTTTTCTGTGATTCTTGGCGCAAAGCATTCAACAAAAACCATAAAAATAGGCTTGTTGCTCTCAATGTCTGCCGCCTATTTGTTAGTTGCCTTGCTAATTTTCAACCAAGAAGAATTCGAAATTCTTAGTTTTATTTTGTATTGTTCGATATGAAAACATACAAAGAATTTTAGCTGTTTTCATAACTTTCGATAAACGTTTATGTTGTATTCGTAAATGCTCGAATTTGGAATTTTTGGAAACTTTGTTTTCTAAAGCAGTCAGTGCCATTATTCTTCCTTCAATTCATTGCGTCTTCAATAAAGAAAAAGAAAGAAAACTGTGGATGAGCATCACAACATAATTATCGACAGGCGCTATTTGGTGGCTTAATATTTCTTTAATAAAAGATTTTATTCGTTAGGTACATGTTGTCTGGATGGCTTACCATCATTTTTCATTATTTCGCCATCGGTAAGATTGTCCCAGGCTCCTCCATCCTTCTCAAATCGCTCGGTCAGAGACTCAATATCCCCATCAGGGGATCCCTGGGAATTCAATTCCCACCGGTTTCCCCCTCTATAGCCACTTCCCTCTCCATTCATCCTACCGTTAAGAGAGTTTCCCGATTCTCGAGCAGAAGCAGCGTTATCGTATTGTTCTTTGAGCGTGTCCCAGTTATCAGTTTCTTTCATTTTGCTCAGGAATTCAATATGTTCATCACTCAAGCCTCGTCCTTGGCTCAAGTCTTCTAAGGATCCAAGTAATGCTACCACGCATGCTACACTACAGCTGGCCACAGTACTGTCGGCGCAGCGAGCAGATTCCACAATGCCATCCATCAGTCTGAATAAAATTAAACATTAATCAGGGATTCTTACCAGAATACTATTCCCTAAAGATAGTCGATTCAAACTTATTTTATTTCCATTAATTCGGGGCCGGGTTTTTCAAAAGCTGGTTAAAGCTAACCCAGGATTAAACGTTAACTGAAGTATAATTTTTTCTTGTTTAAAAATGTTTTTCACGTCTAATGTTTGGTGTAGTTTAAGATTACTACAGCTCAAAAATGAAGGGCAAACAATATAAACAGATTACCTAACCAAAAAGTTACAAATCGGGCAATGAACAAACCAGCCCTGAGGGCCATAAATATCGAAGTATAAACTACTCAAAATCTCAACCATTACAGTAGGTATTGTGGCTACTTTGAAACGGACTCATTGAGTAAATCTTAGGCAGCTTTCCATACCAAAAGTTCCATTGGCGACTTGAATGGAACAGCATTTCTCACAATTTCTGGAAAAGAGGATAGTCTTTGAAGTATTTGCAAATTTTGCAAATATCCTACCTGGAATTTTCGTTTTATTTGATTTTTCTCCTGAAATGTCCGAAATTTTCGGTTTAGTGGTTTGCATTTCGGAAAAAAACTTTCGAAGAACATTTTCAAACCAGCTGTCTCTCTCTTCAATTTTTAGTCGAATGAAAAGCACCCCTTCTTACAACCTGGGACACACTATGCCGATTTCGTTGAAAATCTCGACGAAGTACCCGATAGTCCGAATCCTAGTGACATTCCTGTTATTAAAACAACTTAACAAGGACGATGTTTTTTTTTTCTGTATCATACTTACAGTCGCAGTAAATCCAATTCAGATTTCTTCTGCTCGGTAGGGGAGTCTGGTGATGGGGGATTGTCCTTGTCAATGATCGTTGGACCGGCTGCATCCAGCAGTCGCTGCGGACTGGAGAGAAACTAGAGACGAATTAAAAATTCCATTAACAACGTCAACGTTAGCATTTAAGAATGACTACTTCGGGAGCAATAATTGCTCAACTTAGAGTGCAGTTTAATCAGTATAGATTGCTTGCAGCGAGAGGCACCATTTTTGACGCGTCATGAATCTTACCGCGAAAACAAGACTTGAAAAATGATTAAAAGCCGGATAGTACTAGATGAACATTTTCTTGTGGAAAGGACCGTTCTGTTTCATTTTCGCCGTTCTGTTTGAGTTTGTTATGATTTTCGCTGAGCATTTCCCTCAGTGATGTCGATTTAACTTTCTATCAATTTTAAAATTCTCCGTAATGTTCTTAGCAAAACCAACATGCATGTCGGAGGAATAAATAACTTGATCAAAATATCCATTGTACCTCTTTCAGCGCTTTTAATGCCTCCGCTCTCTGCTGCGCTGGAGGATACAAAATAATCCGATGGAAGAGCGACTCCAACACGGGCCTCATGGCCGCCAAGGGCCCCACAAGCCGCAGGAGCTCCGTGGCTATGTTATAAATGGTCCTCGGTATAGGCCCCACAACCGAGGCCGATTTAGCGAAGTTCCCAGTTCCACGTCCCCCTCGGTTGATTTCTTCACTGGGAAATGGAGTAACTGTCTTAGGTCGCTTGTTTAGATCATTCAGGGGGCTTCCTAACAACTGAATGAGCGCTGGACAAAGAAGTTGCCTGAAATAGATAGAGAGGAACAATTTTCCTGGCTCAGTAATGTTTGTAGCTATTAATTTAGATTTGGTGCTTTCTGTTCCGGGAATGAGGAATGTGTGATGATTCATATACGAAGTACTTTTCTGTGTTTTTATCGAAAGAAAAACTGACAGCCTTGTTAAATGATTAGTTTTTGTGGTGTTAGGTCAGTAAATCTGGTGGGAAAGTCATTTTCGTTACTTGTATCTCTATCCACTGAACAACGTGTTGATATATACTGTAGAAACGGTGTAGGTGTTTACAGTAAGGACACTCGAAGCGTGAACACTTGACATTTTTCTGTACATTTTTTTTTTGACAATTAAGAATAATGGTTCTTCTTATGATGTATAGTGTTACATGTTTCGCATTTTGTAAGTGTAAAAACATTAAATACTCTTATCAGAAGGTCGAGCCCGCATTCTATAGTCACTAAAAAAAGGAACAAACAAATATCAAGTGTTCACGGTTCGAGTGTCCTCACTGTAAAGCTTTGTCGCTTTATATGGGACTTACTTGATCAAAAGTTGTAATTCGAGTTTACCTGTCAGATTTTAACACATAAAAATACTAGTAAACGTTCACTATCCTCACTTCCTAATAGATTCCTGTCGTTTTACGAAAATGTTCCACAAAATCACACAATCTTCTTCTTGAACAGTAGCAAATACTAATTGTTTGAAAAGGAAAACGGCGACTTGTTACTGAACTCACCAGATGACGTTTATAAACTCCTTCTCCTGTTGTAAGGCTGTCGACAGGCTGCTTAGCATCACCAAGATGGCCTCCAGGTACAATGGAATGGCCTGCCCGCCTTGCACCGGCACACTAGGACAATAATCAACAATAATTGTTATCCACGTTCATGGAGGGAAATGCCATGGGGAAACTCACCAAACAAAATCAAAACATAAAGTTTTAAAATCCCGAAGACTTCCAAAGATCATGCACCCGAAAGATCCGAAGATTGTTAATTTCCGACGATAGTTAGGTTCTGAACTAATTCCGAGAATTTTCCCGAAGATTTTACCAAACACCCAAAGATTGCATGGAAGTTTCGTAGCAATTTTTTGTTCAGTTGTATTGTTGGAAGCCGAAAGAAAATATCAGTTGTAATTGTTAAAAAGAAACGTTTTCTTTAGCCTTCGTGCTGAATGTCACAACAAACAAATAAGATAAGATAATTAACATCGACAAAGCATCTGGATCGAATTTTACCCGGCAGTCAAACAGAGCGAAAGAAAAACACCGCCACTGCTTTTGTTTTCTTGATTTAAAAAGAACTGACTTTTCCAGTCTTTTGACATATGTTAACGGTTTTCAATCAACTGAAATTAGAGGTACCTAAAGGACGACGAAGAGCGCTGAAAGATAACATTCTCAGAAAGTCGGTACATATGTTTTCTCATGCTGTTCTGTCATGATGTTTAGAAAACTACAATTAGTTCAAGGATGAATATTCAGTTTATTTCTACAGCATTGCGTGCCTGGGCATTGTTCTTTCCACAGTAATTCCACGCTGAGCGACTGAAAACTAAGTAATTACATGAGCGCTTTACCCTTTGACAACTAATCACATTCATCTTTTCGCAATAAAAACTACACAGAGTGATAACTTTAACAACATTCATTAGAAAATTTAACCTTTGTATTCGTCCAAAGATTAGTCAAACGGTGTAAATGAAAAGTTACAATTAACGGTCTTTTCGAGAAATTTGTCAATTCACTTTGAAACGTATTTTGATATTCTTTTACCGGCTGTATTTTCACAATTCGATTATTTTGTTTGTTCTACGATCTTCAGTATTTTTTTGTGCCAAGGTAGGCATAATTTTTTTGTCCCCCATACTTGATGAGGATACTACCTTCAATAATTACGAAAATTTCTTTTTGTAATGTTGTGCCTCAACTTTTAATGTTTGACACTTTCACTTTTCCAACACTAACATAGATTGTCATGTTTCGACTATCATGGAGCGCCGTCTTTGTTTGAATTGTTTTGAGTTATCATCTCCACTGCAAATGCCACGAAAGTTCTAAATTGGAAACGAAATGCCAGATCTTACTGCATGGGAGAAGGAAAAATAAAAACAGACTATTTCCAGACGAAAGTACTTTTTAGAAAGTCTCATTTGGATGGCCACACGCTAACTCGCTAAGGTTTTCATTTACAAACTCAAAACTCAGAACCACATAATGACGTCAGTATTCAGTGATGATTTTCTTATTTGTTTTGGCCTTCTTGCTCTATACGTCGAGTAAAACGATTGAAATTTCTCCTTACCTTGGTCCCAGCGGTGAGGCGGAAGCAGAAATGCTTCAGTAATAGCACAACGTCTTGACTCAACAACTTGGCATGGTCTGTAGAGAGGCAGAATTCGTGTCTACATACATGAAGAGAAAATAAAAGACAATAACGTTGTGTCACAACCACCGTATTTAAAAGCATGCGCAGGTGAAATGGTATGGTTTTGGCGGGAAATAGAGCGATTGTCTCACAATGGAACACCGGAAAAAGAATGCAAAACACATATTTTACTTACGTTTCACTATCTTGGAGTCCGTTTGAAGTTTTTGGATGTCTAAAAAAAGGGAGTTGTACACATTACTTTATTATTGTACAGCCATTACGGAAGAAAACGATGGAGCCCGCAATATTATCGCAAGCTTTAAGAGCTCTCATTGTTGTGCTCTACCTTAACCACAACAAACTAAAAATTCCCACGCTAAATTTATCTTTTATTCGGCTATGAAGTTTAGCTTTATCTCAGTAGTCGTGCTTAGGGGTGAGATCCACTAAGAAGAGTCGAGCATCAGCTCTGCTAACCATCTGATTGCTCAAATCCCAGAGACTCTGATGCACTCAACATTAATAGTTAAGCAATAGATCACAAGTTTCTATGGTTTATAGGCTGATAAACACGCGGGACGTTGTAGAACACGAGAAGAATTGGTAAATCACGAGCCGCAGGCGAGTTATTTACGAATTCTTCGAGTGTTCTACCAACATCCCAAGTGGTTTATCAGCCTATAAACCATAGAAACTTTGATCTATTGCTTTTATATAATAATCCAGAAGACGCGCGATTTTTCCATGGGTTAAATCGGCATAATAAAACATAGCTGATTGACCAATCAGAGCGCGCGCATTGATTTGTTATTGTATAAATCTCAATAGCCTTCAACTGGTCGCGAAAATATATAAACAATAGTCTCCATTTGGCGCGAAAATATGCTGGAATATTTGTCCGCGGACATCATCTGTTTTCGAGAAGAGAACAGTCTTTCGAAAGCGTAGCTCAAGAAAAACTGTGAGCTTTGAGGAACAGATGATGTCCAAGGACAAATATGCGAGCATATTTCCATGCAAAATGGAGTCTTGTGTTTAGTATCCTTAAAATATTTTTCGCATACGCTCGATCAGGGCCCGTTTCTCCAAAGTCCCGAAACTTTTCAGGCCCGCAAAGTCTTTACAACATCTGGAACCTTACGATTACAGAGCTGTTTTATTCACATATTCTTAATATGAACAGGGCTTCCCTTTTTTACAAGAAGTTGCAGGTGCGTATACACTTCTCCGTTTGTGAAATACCGATGACTAAAAATGGCTTTACGAGCCGAACGTTTCCGGGTCTTTCGAGAAACGTGCCCCTGGGCGCTTATACGCAGGGCGTTCCTAGGGCGGCCTCTTCTCCGCCCTGCTCGGATATTGCCATGCGTTACGAAAAGCGAACATTTTTTTGAGAGCGAAGCTCGAGGAAAACTGTGAACTTTTTGGAAGAGGTAATGTCCAAGGACAAATATCCGAGCATACTTTCGCGCCAAATGGAGGCTATCAGTGTTTATAATCTTTCTAATACTTTTTCGCAACATGTACAGTCTTGAA
>JAHPZR010034800.1:0-10236 GCA_019787425.1 Platygyra sinensis
TAAAACAGTACTGTTCAAATCTTTGTTCTTTTAGCCGTTTCTCAATGCGTTGTCGTAATCCAGTGACATTTAGGTTTGCCTCAAACATCGCTGAATAACGCAACGCAAAAATTTTGTGTTTAAGCTTAAATTTACAATAATGTTGTATGTGATTGCCCTAACGAATTGTATCTGTTTTATAATGATGTTGACTATTTACTTACTGGTGGCAAAACTCATTCACCCTGTCTATTTAAACCAATGATTTTCAAGGAAATGTACAAGAACTTGCTCTATTTTAATCTGTTTTTCTACGCACCGATTCACTTACAAGATATCTCTTGACACGAGTGTTACCGTTTAAAATTGCAGCTGTAAGAACACAAGACGAGGTAAACCAAAACGAAATCTTTGCCATGGAGGTGTTCAGGTGAGAAGGATCGTTAGAGAACAATAAGAAGAATTAATCTGTTATTATTCGATGTTATAAAATATAATCAATGTGTTTTGCGGGTACAAATTGTACTTGACCTCGGTCTTATTAGAATCGCATCTTATAGTAACACACTTCCAGTGTATATTCATTGAACGACTGTGCGGGAAATGCTTTGAACATATGTGATATCACTTAGAGTGGATATTTTTTTTAAATGAGATTCTTCTTATATTTATGTGGGCTCAGTGTAATCCAAGTTTTACAAAGCGTAGCTAGAACGTAAATAAGATAACGTTTTACAGAATTTGTTTAATGTTATGATGGAAGTTAAATATTTTGCTGATCTTTTAATACCCGACTCCAAATAATTTTTTGTCGATTTTGGGGTTAAAATATTCTGTCCTTTTCAGTCCTTTTGGAGTGGAGTGTCGCTTCTGATCATTCATAGCCCCTATTTATTTCATCGTAGACAAATGGTTTAATTTTTCATTTAGATGCTAATTAACACTGCCCCGCTACAGTAAATGTCGCTTTTGGTGTTAATTGACTAGTACTCAAACAATATCGACTTAGCTTTCCAGTTTGAATACGTCAATTTCGTTTTCTCTCTCTTAGTGAATTTCGTGTTGCGTGGGTTTATTCCTCGTATTGACAAACAAATTTTGTTTCATGTTTCAAATGGACTGCAATTGGCAGTTTATTTCGGTCGACGAGTTTTCATTTGTAGCACCTGTAAACAAGGCGACCCGCAGAGTCATATTGAAAGCTTCTACCTAAAGCTAGTTGAACAAAACACAATAGCGTCAATCCACTTTTCAACTGGAAAAAGCTCTGACTTAACTGCCTTGATGTACATCAAATTCCCACAAAAATGAAATGAAAAAAAAATACTTGGAAACCGTTAGAATGGAAGAATGAATAGTTCCATTCGATCCTATCTTGATAAACAATGATACCTGACTACAGTAGGGAAACGCC
The DNA here is from genome assembly GCA_019787425.1 of Platygyra sinensis. Taxonomy (NCBI): domain Eukaryota; kingdom Metazoa; phylum Cnidaria; class Anthozoa; order Scleractinia; family Merulinidae; genus Platygyra; species Platygyra sinensis. The sequence goes on from JAHPZR010034800.1 coordinate 1,394, forward strand.
CACTTTCTTGTGACCGTACTAGTAAACGGTACAACAGTTTAACACTTAAACACTACCTGTACGTTTTTTCCAAACAATCCTAAACAAAATTCTCCTGACTACATCAGAGCCGAAAAAGGCTCTAAAATAAATTGAGTATTTTCCAGATTTAAGACGAAGAAGGGTCATAAATATATTAAATTGTTCGTGGTGCTCTGACTGTTCTTATGGTTGGTACTAATTGTGACCTGAAAACAGACTGTTTGCCAACACCATTAATTCTAGACTGTTCTGTTGTCTGGAGAAAATTCATTTGTTTGCTTTCGTGATAGAACTCAGGGTTCGAGCAACGTATAACAAACATCATAACGATAAAAAGAAAGAAACTGAGGGCCAAGCGTGTCTTTTGAAGAGAGTTATCACTGCTATAACTGAGGCGGCCAATTTAGTTAAATAATTTGGTTGACTGTTGTAAAGATGATATGCTTTTTAACGTGCGCTTCCGGAATTATTTCCTAGTCAAAACCTCGGTCAACGTGTCTTAATCACCCTAGTTTGGTACCGAAAACAAAGAAATTTCTTCCATTGTTTGCTAATGTCCATCAAAACGATTGAAGTAGAAGAAAACACTTCTAATTCCGTTTTAATAGCTCCAGCTACGATGGATACATTCACTCCACTTGTTGCAGTGGATTAAATCGATAAACTGAACGTAATGCGATTACGTCCGCCTATGAAAGTTGGACTGTGAATTGTTTAATTAAGCAAGAAAAACAATGAATATTAACTATTCACGGTGCCTTGATTGTTCTGTTTTGCGCGTAATCCGACTAAAAACATAGCATGTTCGCCAGCGACTATAAATTCCAGACTTCTATGTTGTCTGGAAGGAAACTCGTTTAAATTATGCGATCGCAAGAGAAACCGGGTTTGAGCAGCGTAAAAAACAAAAATAACTGAAAGAAAGAAAGATCATTCGGGGGGAGAAGCTCAACAGTATCGCATTGTTACACAAATTTTCCTATCTATTTTGTCTTGCACAGTAAGGGGTTCCTTTCTGGAGGTACTAAACACGAGGTTTAGGGGTGAGCTGCTCCGATTTGAATTAACCGCGTGCAAGGATCTGTAGCAATTTGGAAGATATTCTCTGAAAACTGGATCAAAATAGATTTCGGGCCTGTTCAGGATTAATGTATGTATATATAAAAGATGTATAGATTCTAACTATTTCCGTCCACGAGCCGTTTTTACTTTCCACCATTCTCGCAGGTCGCCCGTTGTATATGTCCGGTTGTATAAATGACTAAACAAATGTCTACTGTGTTTAGGGAAGTTGCTAATCCGGGATCAGACGATAAGTGCATAGCTCTCTCTCCGACAATGCCATCAAAGATTGTCTATTGGAAGCGTTGAAATATTGCATCAATGTCATTCACTGTGGATGTTATTCGTTCAACGTGGCGCGAAATTATAGCAGGACATCACGCATGCGCTGATGTCGAGTTGTTTATTGTTTTGAACTGCGAGTAGATCAGCGAGCGTTCCAGCTTAATTTTCATTCGTGTATCAATGTTGTTCTACGCTTCTTGATTAATGTCTGTTTTAGCTGTACAATGTCCGAACTTCGAAGGAGGAGAGGTGGTCAAGGAAAGGAAAAAAATCGGCATTCATCCCATGCCAACGGGAGCACGAAAGGCCAGCAGACCGAACATAGAACAGAAGGCGGAGTGAATTGGTTTAGCTTGGCAAATTTTCTTGTGGGAGCAACGATCGGCTTGCTTGTGGGAGTGAAATATTCTCTATATGTGCGAGAACTACACGAGAACGACATGTGGTTTTCCAATATTGGGGTAAGTTCAGTTTTTTATTATTATTTTTAGTGCCGAATGTGTGCACCATTTTTTTTGGTTACCTACATTACAGAAATATAATCAGCTGTTTTCCCCTTGTACATTAAAATCGCCGTTAAATTTAATAAGTTAAGACAGTTACGTTATACTGATATTGTATAATAGACAAGCGTTATATTTTCCATTTTGTCGTGAAAGCTAAACTTGATCTGCATTACTGATTTGATATTCGATCATTAAAATCGCTCAACTTCCGCGTTTAATCAGGGTCATACTCTTTCCCAGTACAAGCTGAGAAAAAAAATATACCTCTCCATTCAAAGCTAAAAACATTTTTTTCTTCGAGTGTTAACTATTCTTTTTTAGCTGTGTAAATACATAATGACCTTCTGTTACCAATTCAATATCAATAATATATTCATCTCTATCATTGAAAATCTTGTGTTCAAATAAGTGAGCTCTTAAATCTTCTAGGGGTTAAACCAGAAAAGTTGTCGAAATAAGAAACTAAAAATAAAATGCTTTCAACAATCAGTTTTTTTTTTCTAGAAGTATTTTTATGACAATTTGGCTCTTCTTTGGAGAAGAAATGTCTTTATCAATTCTTTTATTCTTATATTGTTTGACAAAGGTAGCTGCATTGCAAACCAATATTTCTATACCCTAGCAACGCTTTTGGGGACAGTTGGTAGAGTGTTCCTTATGGGTTTTTCAATCCTGCCATCCCAACCAGAATTTTTCTTAGATCCTGTAATTCTGAGAGTTCCTATCAGCTAATCCTGATCCATGTCACATTTTCTGAAGTCTCTTTAAATTGCGATCCAGCTAGATTCAAGGACAGCAAACCCAAGCTTTGACTCCTAGGTTTAATTGTCAGCTGTCAGTATCTCTTTCCACCAAAATGATGACACTGTGCATTTGTTTCACAATCAGATTCCAATGAGGTACACAAATCAGTCAGTCAAAGCATGTCTTTTTTTGTAGCTCATTTCTTTTCCTTTTTATCTCTTTTGCCTCTATTGCGTAGCAGCGCCTACCTTCCCAATCTTTTTGAAGTTGTGTAAGTTGACTATATATGATACGATGGGTTTTATGCTGAAGTGAGACAGGTCATTAAACCAGATCACACATTTCAGTTTGGTCTTTTCATTGCATATTTTAATTTAGCTGTATTGCGTCTCTCCACACATGAATCATGCCTTGCCTGATTTGACATTTACCTGCATAAGTTGTTCATGTTATCCTGCAATAATACTGATCAATGTAAAATTTGGAATCTGATATATTTCTCTTTTTTTAAACCAGCAAATAGAAAGAGAAATATCGTTCAGGACAGAATCTGGATTATATTTTTCGTATTATAAGCAGATTGTATTAGCACCATCTCTGTCTCAAGGTAAGCAAAAAATTGTTGGTGACCAATGTTTGAACACTATATAAGTAGGGTTGATACAGATCATGGAAAACCTGGAAAGTCATGGAATTTATGATGTCAATTTGGAGGCCTGGAAAGTCATGGAATTTTAGTGAAGGTCATGGAAAGTCATGGAAATGCATTGTGCTTTCAGAAAATAAAAAGGCAAAAAGATGAGAAATTTTAAAAAATAACAGATGAGTCAAAAACAGCCTTTAATTTCAATAGAAATAAAAACAAGCACTTATTTTATGCATTGTAATGCTGGAAAATATGTTATTAAATTATTGTTTTGATACTACTGTCAGAACAAATGCTTTAATTAACTTTTATCATGGAAAACCCGGGAAAGGCCATGGAAAAGGTCATGGAATTTTAGAATCGTCAAAGGTTACAAACCCTGTCTTGGGAATTTTAAGTGTTGAAAATAATTGTTTGGAAACTGACCTATTGGTTTTTTTTATTTATTCATTGTAGGTATTCATGATGTTATGCATGACAACAGAACAGAGCATTTGAGGACTATTAACATATTAGAGAGATTCAATATTTATCAGGAAGTTATTCTAGCGGCACTGTACAGAATTTTACCAATACAGGTACACCTAGTAAGATTTCTCTTTCTCCAAAATTCAATTTTTGATAACTGGTATGTATTATTTATTTGGTGGGATGGATATTAAATGGTTTTAATAATAGTTCTTTAATGACTAGATCTCACCCATGAATAACAATGGTCAATAAATACGTTTAAGATATGGCTTGTGTTTATAGGCAATATAATGCGTGCTCTGATTGGCTAATTGTCACTGAATTGTAGGGCATCATTCTCCCGTAATTCCCACGGGCTGATTACAGGCTTGCAAGAACAAAGACAGTAAAAAGTAATTGATTTGTTGGTGCCATAAAATAAACAACTTAATAACCTCAACTGCTCAGTTGTTACAGAAAAATCTCAAAACCCGGCCCACAGTATCGCTCGGTCAATTCGGCAAGTTTGATATTTTCCCATAATGAACTCACTCTCGGTTATAAGTAGTTAGTGTACAGTTGCGGAACATGTACTGTTTATTTATAGAAAAATGGTATGACTAAGCTACATGATTGTACAACAGGCCAGTTTAAGCACGTCAGATGACTGACATTTATGCAACAGTATCCCTTCTAAAACTGCTCTTCTCTTTGGAAAAGAGAGCCGCCTGTGACATGACTGTGACGTGACTGTGGTGTGACACACATTCAAAGTCATGTCATCAGCCTAGCAACCAACAAACTGGACATTAAAAGTTTTGTTGTAGTTTTCAGCTAGTAGCTGTGATTCATTTTCATCACTACTCAATACTACCTGCCTTATCCATTTCTTAAAGCAACCCTCTTTCCTTTTTAGAATTAGATTAATGTTGGAAGCAAATTTCTTAATCCTCCACTGATTGGGCAGAAGCAGTGCATAATACATATAAAACAGGCATCTTTTTGGAATTATTTAATACTTCCTATTAATGATGATATGGTTCATCTTTTCATATAAATTTTCTAATTTCTGTTTTTTTTTTACAGGAATCAGTGGAATATGTTTACTTTTATATTGATACTGTCTTTGGCTTACATGGAATGTATATGGTGTCTTTGTTTGCATCATCATGGATACTGAGTGGTTCCTGGCTTGCTGGACTCCTTTCAGCTTGTCTCTATATTTTTAACAAGTGAGTAGTTTAAATAAAAGAAAAGAACTTTGAAAAGTCAACTTGAAAGGTTTTCCTTACAGATTTTTTTTTTTCAAGTATGGAAAAAAGCTCAGCATTCATCTTCCCTCTTGCACCCCTTTAAAAGGCATAATTTGAGACTGCATTTCTTTTACAGTAAGACAAAACTAATAAAACCTAATTTTTATTGTTTTTCAGGGATGACACTACAAGAATATCTTTTACTATTCCCCTCCGTGAGAGCTTTGGATTTCCATTCCTATTTGCACAGATAGCATTTATAACCTTCTTCTTCAAGAAAAATGTGTCTTCCCTTGCTCAGGTACATTCTGTTTTAATGACATTTAATTACAAGTCATTTTGAATAATTGTTACTGGACAGATGTTCCATGATGTTTCGAAAAAATAACCCCTCCCCCTGCCCTTCCTTACATAAAAAAGGTCCTAAGAAAAAAAAAAAAAAATTCCTTCCATATGTAAGGTCTTAATATTTGATGATAGTTCACTTTGTTCTTGGGATTTCTCGACACTATTTTGGTAATAAGATGAATTAATCTGTGTACAGTTTTTGGGGTATTTTAATGCTTGCTGAGGATGGTGGTCAGTAGGTTATTTTCTAGATACAATTTGACTGTATAATGTTTGTTTGTCTGTCTTTTTTTACAGACACTTTGCTTGGTAGGCATTGCTGTTTCAACTTTCTTCTTCACACTGGTTTGGCAGTTTGCTCAGTTCATTCTCTTGCTTGAGTCCATGGCATTCTTTGGCACATATTCACTTGGCTTTATTCCTAAGTACAAGGTAAGGACTGAAACTGGAGAAACTAAATTACTAGAACTGACTAGACTCAATCAGCTCACAAAGCCTTTCTTGGCACCATACCTGACTACCCTAGACAAAACTTAGTTGAGACGAACTGGAAATTAAGATTACTCCAAACCTTTGTTGGTGTGCTCCAGAAAATAATTTGTGTGATACGGGTACTAATTTTGTAGTTCCAGAAAATATCCATGCCCACCCCATGGAAGGTTAATGAAAATTCCAAGGCAGAGGGGGGTTTCAAAAGCCCAATTTTTTGAATGAAAGTATGACTGCCAATAAAAGTGAATTTCCGGAGGGGTGGGGTTTCAATTTAAAAAACATTCCATGGGAGGGGTATAGATATTTTCTGGAACAACACATTTCAAGGAAACCATCACAAACTATAGATCAGTAGAAAGGTTATGAAATGTAGAATTCGATGAAATTATGATCTGTTTTGTCTACTGCTTTCCTAGGAGGGGAGAAGCTGTTAATGTTAAAACAACCAAATGACATTCTGGTAAATTGATCGGGTGTCAAATGCAATTGTTGACGCAAAGTAACTGTGCAGTGTTAATCACAAAGCATCAATCTCTTGAAGTGTGTCAGCATTTTCTTGTATTTTGTACATGATTTTGTTGCAATCTTTTGTTTGTTCTAGGCTCGGAGTCTGTACCTGATTGTGATCGGCTCTCTTATTGGAGTGTGCATCCTGCAGTTTGTCAATGATATGATCCTTTGTTCTCTTGCACTGAGTTTTGCTGTTGCTTCTCTTGCTCTCATGACTTTTCATGTGAGTTTTGCTTTTAGCTATTAATAACTGGTTTCTACTTAGACAATATTTGTAGCACTTTTGCAAAGTAAGGATGCAATTCAATTTAAAATGCTGAGAAACTTTGTGAGAGATTAGGACATGATTTTACTGCTGGTTTTTTTTAACTTAACATTTTTTTTTTCTTTGGTTGTGTTTCAGGGTGAAGGAAAACCAAACAGGAGTTTCCTTTTTAGGGTATTTAAACTTGTCCTCAACGTAATTGCTGTCTTGCTTTTGGCGGGAGGAATAAGCTTTCTTATTAAGGTACATTGTGCTGTTAATTAATGTGCTTATTTTTCTAAATAGCAGGATTGTTGGATCTTATTGGTCCAACCTGATTCTGCAGACAGTACAAGGTAGTGCACTTCAATGGGTTGCTTTTACAGTTGTACCATGTCCTTAGCAGATTTAGGGTTCTTACATTTAACAATATTATTGGACGAGGTTGAGAAAAATATCATGATTTGTCAGTGGAAAGCAGGTCAGTTATTTGCCAAAGCCAAAGGCCGAGGCAAATAATTGATCTACGAGACACTGACAAATAGCGATATTGTTCAATATTTATCATTCAATCACCAAATTTGTTTCCTTATTTAAATCACTTTTTGACAGCTCAGGGGAGCAATCTGCCATTTTTCAACAGAGATCGTGGTTACAATTACACTTACTAGAATATTATTTGCAGCAAAACACGTTTTAGAAGGTACTACGCATGAGCAGACCATTTTTTGGAGGCAGTCATTAGCATGTCATGTGTTTGGCTCTTGGCCAATGAAAAGGAAGGAAAAAATGCGTCAAATGATAATTAGTATTGTTGACATGATAATTCGTGTTAAATTTGGGACACACAGGTGTAAAAGGATAGTGTCCCTCATATTGTGGTGTTATGTTCACTCTCACAGCGCGTTTTCGTACAGCTAATTTTTCTTTGAAACGTCTCTGATCTGATAGGTTGTCATTTATTGCAGGTTCTTATGAGAATAGAATCAGATGAACACATTTTTAAGTTTCTCAAAGCAAAGTTTGGTTATGGCATTGGAAGGTACTGTATTCCAGTTTCAGGTTTTATCTGTCACACAATAGAGTAAAACAATAGCTCCTTTGTTCGTCTACTCAAGCGGTTGGAAAAAACGCACAGTTTGATCGCCAATCCACTTTTCTTCGGACACAACCTGGTGTGATTACTCGGAGTGTCTGTGTTGTGATCTGATTGGACAATAGGGATCGGCACTTTGTCACTGCCAAGGAAGGATCAAAAAATACATGTGTTGTGTGTTTGTTACCTTAAATTTTATTACCTTGTGTGATCTTTTTCAACAAACGTTGAGTTTTGGTGCTAAACCAAACGCCTTCATTTTCACGTTTTAGAAGCGCCAAACAGGCTTCTGATGGATGGAAAGTACGCACTTGGGCGAGTTATTATTGAGTTTTCGTGTGGCTTTTGTTCGAAAACAGAAAGCAGTGCTTTCACAACATTTGCCACCTCTTCCGTTTCCTTTGTTCGCTTTCTCTAAAAATTTCTCGTCTCCGACACGTTGCTCTCGGGCAGAACCGACTGTTACACCTTAGGTCCTAGTAGACACGTTAGGGAATTTAGGGACCTTTACGCAACGACGACAACAAAAGGTTTAATGAGAAAAACAATGGCTGTGCACGTGCATTATAATTCTTGGTACATTTCTTTGCCGTCCTTTGCAAAACAGCAACGTGAAATGAATAAATTCTGCGTTGTTTGGAGAACGTGAACCACAACGGCTAATTTTTCGTATTTCTATTTGGAACGGAACGCATTCGTAGCTTATTCAACAGGAGCAAGTTTTAATACCGACAAACACACTAAATGGATCTCAACAAATGAGAAAATCCAAAATAAAATAGAAACCTTTTTTTTACTAGGCGTCGTCCTCGCCGTCGCCGTCGTATATGCGTAAGGTCCCTTTTGTCGCAATGAGGACGGCGACGGCGGGCACGAAGGCTTGCAAAAAAAAGTATTTATATTTTACCTTTAAATGTCGCAGCTGTTTAAATCTGTTCAGTAGGTCTGTGGGTCTAAAAACTTGCTCAAGCTTAACATGCACCGACAGCGTTTATTTCGAAAAGAAGATACGAAAAAATTAGCCATTGTGGTTCGCGTTCTCCAAAATACGTAGCACTTGAGGACGGCAAAGAAATGTACCAAGATTCAAAACGCACGTGCACAGCTATTGTTCTGCTCATTAAACCTTTTGTTTGGTGACGCTCTCGTTGCCGTCGCCGTCGTGGTTTGCTAACACTCCCTAAGG
>JAHPZR010034801.1:0-10000 GCA_019787425.1 Platygyra sinensis
GTAAGAACACAAGACGAGGTAAACCAAAACGAAATCTTTGCCATGGAGGTGTTCAGGTGAGAAGGATCGTTAGAGAACAATAAGAAGAATTAATCTGTTATTATTCGATGTTATAAAATATAATCAATGTGTTTTGCGGGTACAAATTGTACTTGACCTCGGTCTTATTAGAATCGCATCTTATAGTAACACACTTCCAGTGTATATTCATTGAACGACTGTGCGGGAAATGCTTTGAACATATGTGATATCACTTAGAGTGGATATTTTTTTTAAATGAGATTCTTCTTATATTTATGTGGGCTCAGTGTAATCCAAGTTTTACAAAGCGTAGCTAGAACGTAAATAAGATAACGTTTTACAGAATTTGTTTAATGTTATGATGGAAGTTAAATATTTTGCTGATCTTTTAATACCCGACTCCAAATAATTTTTTGTCGATTTTGGGGTTAAAATATTCTGTCCTTTTCAGTCCTTTTGGAGTGGAGTGTCGCTTCTGATCATTCATAGCCCCTATTTATTTCATCGTAGACAAATGGTTTAATTTTTCATTTAGATGCTAATTAACACTGCCCCGCTACAGTAAATGTCGCTTTTGGTGTTAATTGACTAGTACTCAAACAATATCGACTTAGCTTTCCAGTTTGAATACGTCAATTTCGTTTTCTCTCTCTTAGTGAATTTCGTGTTGCGTGGGTTTATTCCTCGTATTGACAAACAAATTTTGTTTCATGTTTCAAATGGACTGCAATTGGCAGTTTATTTCGGTCGACGAGTTTTCATTTGTAGCACCTGTAAACAAGGCGACCCGCAGAGTCATATTGAAAGCTTCTACCTAAAGCTAGTTGAACAAAACACAATAGCGTCAATCCACTTTTCAACTGGAAAAAGCTCTGACTTAACTGCCTTGATGTACATCAAATTCCCACAAAAATGAAATGAAAAAAAAAATACTTGGAAACCGTTAGAATGGAAGAATGAATAGTTCCATTCGATCCTATCTTGATAAACAATGATACCTGACTACAGTAGGGAAACGCCCACTTTCTTGTGACCGTACTAGTAAACGGTACAACAGTTTAACACTTAAACACTACCTGTACGTTTTTTCCAAACAATCCTAAACAAAATTCTCCTGACTACATCAGAGCCGAAAAAGGCTCTAAAATAAATTGAGTATTTTCCAGATTTAAGACGAAGAAGGGTCATAAATATATTAAATTGTTCGTGGTGCTCTGACTGTTCTTATGGTTGGTACTAATTGTGACCTGAAAACAGACTGTTTGCCAACACCATTAATTCTAGACTGTTCTGTTGTCTGGAGAAAATTCATTTGTTTGCTTTCGTGATAGAACTCAGGGTTCGAGCAACGTATAACAAACATCATAACGATAAAAAGAAAGAAACTGAGGGCCAAGCGTGTCTTTTGAAGAGAGTTATCACTGCTATAACTGAGGCGGCCAATTTAGTTAAATAATTTGGTTGACTGTTGTAAAGATGATATGCTTTTTAACGTGCGCTTCCGGAATTATTTCCTAGTCAAAACCTCGGTCAACGTGTCTTAATCACCCTAGTTTGGTACCGAAAACAAAGAAATTTCTTCCATTGTTTGCTAATGTCCATCAAAACGATTGAAGTAGAAGAAAACACTTCTAATTCCGTTTTAATAGCTCCAGCTACGATGGATACATTCACTCCACTTGTTGCAGTGGATTAAATCGATAAACTGAACGTAATGCGATTACGTCCGCCTATGAAAGTTGGACTGTGAATTGTTTAATTAAGCAAGAAAAACAATGAATATTAACTATTCACGGTGCCTTGATTGTTCTGTTTTGCGCGTAATCCGACTAAAAACATAGCATGTTCGCCAGCGACTATAAATTCCAGACTTCTATGTTGTCTGGAAGGAAACTCGTTTAAATTATGCGATCGCAAGAGAAACCGGGTTTGAGCAGCGTAAAAAACAAAAATAACTGAAAGAAAGAAAGATCATTCGGGGGGAGAAGCTCAACAGTATCGCATTGTTACACAAATTTTCCTATCTATTTTGTCTTGCACAGTAAGGGGTTCCTTTCTGGAGGTACTAAACACGAGGTTTAGGGGTGAGCTGCTCCGATTTGAATTAACCGCGTGCAAGGATCTGTAGCAATTTGGAAGATATTCTCTGAAAACTGGATCAAAATAGATTTCGGGCCTGTTCAGGATTAATGTATGTATATATAAAAGATGTATAGATTCTAACTATTTCCGTCCACGAGCCGTTTTATACTTTCCACCATTCTCGCAGGTCGCCCGTTGTATATGTCCGGTTGTATAAATGACTAAACAAATGTCTACTGTGTTTAGGGAAGTTGCTAATCCGGGATCAGACGATAAGTGCATAGCTCTCTCTCCGACAATGCCATCAAAGATTGTCTATTGGAAGCGTTGAAATATTGCATCAATGTCATTCACTGTGGATTGTATTCGTTCAACGTGGCGCGAAATTATAGCAGGACATCACGCATGCGCTGATGTCGAGTTGTTTATTGTTTTGAACTGCGAGTAGATCAGCGAGCGTTCCAGCTTAATTTTCATTCGTGTATCAATGTTGTTCTACGCTTCTTGATTAATGTCTGTTTTAGCTGTACAATGTCCGAACTTCGAAGGAGGAGAGGTGGTCAAGGAAAGGAAAAAAATCGGCATTCATCCCATGCCAACGGGAGCACGAAAGGCCAGCAGACCGAACATAGAACAGAAGGCGGAGTGAATTGGTTTAGCTTGGCAAATTTTCTTGTGGGAGCAACGATCGGCTTGCTTGTGGGAGTGAAATATTCTCTATATGTGCGAGAACTACACGAGAACGACATGTGGTTTTCCAATATTGGGGTAAGTTCACTTTTTTATTATTATTTTTAGTGCCGAATGTGTGCACCATTTTTTTTGGTTACCTACATTACAGAAATATAATCAGCTGTTTTCCCCTTGTACATTAAAATCGCCGTTAAATTTAATAAGTTAAGACAGTTACGTTATACTGATATTGTATAATAGACAAGCGTTATATTTTCCATTTTGTCTTGAAAGCTAAACTTGATCTGCATTACTGATTTGATATTCGATCATTAAAATCGCTCAACTTCCGCGTTTAATCAGGGTCATACTCTTTCCCAGTACAAGCTGAGAAAAAAAATATACCTCTCCATTCAAAGCTAAAAACATTTTTTTCTTCGAGTGTTAACTATTCTTTTTTAGCTGTGTAAATACATAATGACCTTCTGTTACCAATTCAATATCAATAATATATTCATCTCTATCATTGAAAATCTTGTGTTCAAATAAGTGAGCTCTTAAATCTTCTAGGGGTTAAACCAGAAAAGTTGTCGAAATAAGAAACTAAAAATAAAATGCTTTCAACAATCAGTTTTTTTTTTCTAGAAGTATTTTTATGACAATTTGGCTCTTCTTTGGAGAAGAAATGTCTTTATCAATTCTTTTATTCTTATATTGTTTGACAAAGGTAGCTGCATTGCAAACCAATATTTCTATACCCTAGCAACGCTTTTGGGGACAGTTGGTAGAGTGTTCCTTATGGGTTTTTCAATCCTGCCATCCCAACCAGAATTTTTCTTAGATCCTGTAATTCTGAGAGTTCCTATCAGCTAATCCTGATCCATGTCACATTTTCTGAAGTCTCTTTAAATTGCGATCCAGCTAGATTCAAGGACAGCAAACCCAAGCTTTGACTCCTAGGTTTAATTGTCAGCTGTCAGTATCTCTTTCCACCAAAATGATGACACTGTGCATTTGTTTCACAATCAGATTCCAATGAGGTACAGAAATCAGTCAGTCAAAGCATGTCTTTTTTTGTAGCTCATTTCTTTTCCTTTTTATCTCTTTTGCCTCTATTGCGTAGCAGCGCCTACCTTCCCAATCTTTTTGAAGTTGTGTAAGTTGACTATATATGATACGATGGGTTTTATGCTGAAGTGAGACAGGTCATTAAACCAGATCACACATTTCAGTTTGGTCTTTTCATTGCATATTTTAATTTAGCTGTATTACGTCTCTCCACACATGAATCATGCCTTGCCTGATTTGACATTTACCTGCATAAGTTGTTCATGTTATCCTGCAATAATACTGATCAATGTAAAATTTGGAATCTGATATATTTCTCTTTTTTTAAACCAGCAAATAGAAAGAGAAATATCGTTCAGGACAGAATCTGGATTATATTTTTCGTATTATAAGCAGATTGTATTAGCACCATCTCTGTCTCAAGGTAAGCAAAAAATTGTTGGTGACCAATGTTTGAACACTATATAAGTAGGGTTGATACAGATCATGGAAAACCTGGAAAGTCATGGAATTTATGATGTCAATTTGCAGGCCTGGAAAGTCATGGAATTTTAGTGAAGGTCATGGAAAGTCATGGAAATGCATTGTGCTTTCAGAAAATAAAAAGGCAAAAAGATGAGAAATTTGAAAAAATAACAGATTAGTCAAAAACAGGCTTTAATTTCAGTAGAAATAAAAACAAGCACATATTTTATGCATTGTAATGCTGGAAAATATGTTGTTAAATGATTGTTTTAATGATTGATACTACTGTCAAGACAAATGCTTTAATTAACTTTGGTCATGGAAAACCCGGAAAGGCCATGGAAAAGGTCATGGCATTTTAGAATCATCAAAGGGTACAAATTAAACCCTGACTAGGGAATTTTAAGTGTTGAAAAGAATTGTTTGGAAACTGACCTATTAGTTTTTTTATTTATTCACTGTAGGTATTTATGATGTTATGCATGACAACAGAACAGAGCATTTGAGGACAATTAACATATTAGAGAGATTCAATATTTATCAGGAAGTTATTCTAGCAGCACTGTACAGAATTTTACCAATACAGGTACACCTAGTAAGATTTCTCTTTCTCCAAAATTCAATTTTTGATAACTGGTTTGTATTATTTATTTGGTGGGATGGATATTAAATGTTTTAATAATAGTTCTTTAAAGACTAGATCTCACCCATGAATAACAATAGTCAATAAATACGTTTACAGTCTTTTCCATAAAACCGTGAACACCAGAGAAAATTTCTGGAATGTTTATTGTTTCACGACCAATCAGAAGCGAGATGAAACCGCAAAAGATAACCGCCAAACCGCAGCATGCATTAGTCACGACTTTCGAAACAACAAGCTGGCTTTTCTTCCACAACTAACCTTTAAAAACCAAGCTTCCGAATTCGGAATAGGCCTAGAAGCGAGTGTAAATTGTCCCCCAATGTACTACGGTACAAGTTTTTGGATGAAGGCTTCTCAGCTACAAAAAAATACAAATTGAAAATCACCAATCACAGCCAACTAGCATGACCTTTTGAACTGCACGTGAAGCACACTGGTCAGCCCCACTTCTGATTGGTTCGTTATTTTTTGCTCTCAGACACGCTGTCTAGCCTTGTCTGATCCTATCTACATGTACTCGATTCAACATCGCTTTCCCGTAATATATCGCTAAACATATCATTCATATCTATTCATTGCATATAAATAAGCTGAAATACAAAAAGAACAATTCCAGTATTGGAAAACGGTAAAATTGAAGCAGGGTTCTCCCTAAATTTTTGAGTAGAAGGAGAATAAAATGGAGTAGCCGGCAGAGGAATTTCCGCCATTTTGCACGTGTTGGAATACAGAGTATGTTGTCTTATATGGAGTGCTTTTCGTCGGTAACCGCTGCCTCACAATCTGAGCCTGTTTCGTTTGCTGAACGTTCAATCGATGTCTGCAAGCAGATTCAACTGTGGCGAAATTCTTGATGAAACTTTCAAGTTTATTCAGTCAAAAACATTTTTTGGACACTTGGCTCTTTAAGGAAAACTTTATTTATTTCCGAATGTATTTACCCAAGGGAAAGCAGGCATCGCAAATGGAAAAGTTGCCGTTGGATGCAAAACAAAGTACTTATTTACTTTTTATTTGGATCTGAGTAGCCGGCACATCCAGGACGACTAGCCGGCGATTTTCGCCGGTCGCCGGGGCTTACGGAGATCTCTGTTGAAGAATTGTCGTTGAAGAAAAAGCCAGGTCGTTGTTTCGAATCAAGCCGTGACTAATCCATGATGCAGTTTGGCAGTTATCTTTTGCGGTTTCATCTCGAATTTGATTGGTCGCGAAACAATAAACATTCCAGAAATTTTCTCTGGTGTTCACGGTTTTACGGGAAAGACTGTAAGATATGGCTTTTGTTAGGCAATATAATGCATGCTCTGATTGGCTAATCGTCAGTGAATTGTAGGGCATCATTCTCCTGTAATGCCCATGGGCTGATTACAGGCTTGCTAGAACAAAGACAGTAAAAAGTAATTAATTTGTTGGTGCCATAAAATAAACAACTTAATAAGCTCGACTGTTCAGTTGTTACAGAAAAATCTCAAACCCCGGCCTACAGTATTGCTCAGTCGGTTCGGCAAGTTTGATATTAATTTTTCCCGTAATGACCTCACTCTCGGTTATTAAGTAGTTAGTATACAGTTGTGGAACATGTACTGTGTATTAGAAGAAGGGTATGACTAAGCTACATGATTGTACAAAAGGCCAGTTTAAGCACGTCAGATGACTGACATTTATGCAACAGTATCCCTTCTAAAACTGCTCTTCTCTTTGGAAAAGAGAGCCACCTGTGACATGACTGTGACATGACTGTGGTGTGACACACATTCAAAGTCATGTCATCAGCCTAGCAACAAACAAACTGGACATAAAAAGTTTTGTTGTAGTTTTCAGCTAGTACTGTAGCTGTGATTCATTTTCATGGCTACTCAACACTACCTGCCTTATCCATTCTTAAAGCAACCCTCTTTCCTTTTTAGAATTAGATTAATGTTGGAAGCAAATTTCTTAATCCTCCACTGAAGCAGTGCATAGTACATATAAAACAAGCATCTTTTTGAAATTATTAAATACTTCCTATTAATGATGACATGGTTCATCTTTTCATGTAAAGTATAAATATAAATTTTCTAATTTCTGTTTTTTTTTTTTACAGGAATCAGTGGAATATGTTTACTTTTATATTGATACTGTCTTTGGCTTACATGGAATGTATATGGTGTCTTTGTTTGCATCATCATGGATACTGAGTGGTTCCTGGCTTGCTGGACTCCTTTCAGCTTGTCTCTATATTTTTAACAAGTGAGTAGTTTAAATAAAGAAAAGAACTTTGAAAAGTCAACTTGAAAGGTTTTTCCTATAGATTTTTTTTCAAGTATGGAAAAAAAGCTCTGCATTCTTCTTCCCTCTTGCACCCCTTCAAAAGGCAAAATTTGAGACTGCATTTCTTTTACAGTAAGACAAAACTAATAAAACTTAATTTTTATTGTTTTTCAGGGATGACACTACAAGAATATCTTTTACTATTCCCCTCCGTGAGAGCTTTGGATTTCCATTCCTATTTGCACAGATAGCATTTATAACCTTCTTCTTCAAGAAAAATGTGTCTTCCCTTGCTCAGGTACATTCTGTTTTAATGACATTTAATTACAAGTCATTTTGAATAATTGTTACTAGACAGATGTTCCACGATGTTTCGAAAAAATAACCCCTCCCCCTGCCCTTCCTTCCATAAAGAAGGTCCTAAGAAAAAAATTACCCTCTTCCCCTCGCCCTTCCTTGCATATGTAAGGTCTTAATATTTGATGTATAAAAATAGTTCACTTTGTTCTTGGGATTCAGTTCTCGACACTATTTTGGTAAAAAGATGAATTAATCTGTGTACAGTTTTTGGGGTATTTTAATGTTTGCTGAGGACAGTGGTCAGTAGGTTATTTTCTTGATACAATTTGTATAATGTTTGTTCGTCTGTCTTTTTTTACAGACACTTTGCTTGGTAGGCATTGCTGTTTCAACTTTCTTCTTCACACTGGTTTGGCAGTTTGCTCAGTTCATTCTCTTGCTTGAGTCCATGGCATTCTTTGGCACATATTCACTTGGCTTTATTCCTAAGTACAAGGTAAGGACTGAAACTGGAGTAACTAAATTACTAGAACTTACTAGACTCAATCAACTCACAAAGCCTTTCTTGGCACCATACCACTACCCTGGACAAAACTTAGTTGAGACAAACTGGAAATTAAGATTACTCCAAACCTTTGTTGGTGTGCTCCAGTAAAATAATTTGTATGATACGGGTACTAATTTTATAGTTCCAGAAAATATCCATGCCACCCCATGGAAGGTTAATGGAAATTCCAAGGCAGAGGGGGGTTTCAAAAGCCCAATTTTTTTGAATGAAAGTATGACACTAAAATTTAATTTCCAGAGGGGTGGGGATTCAATTTAAAAAACCTTCCCTGGGAGGGGTATGGATATTTTCTGGAACAACACATTTCAAGGAAACCGTCACAAACTATAGATCAGTATAAAGGTTATGAAATGTAGAATTCGATGAAATTATGATCTGTTTTGTCTACTGCTTTCCTAGGAGGGGAGAAGCTGTTAATGTTAAAAAAACCAAATGACATTCCTGCAAATTGATCAGGTGTCAAATGCAATAAATTATTGTTGATGCAAAGTAACTGTATGTAGTGTTAATCACAAAGCATCAATCTCTTGAAGTGTGTCAGCATTTTCTTGTATTTTTTACATGATTTTGTTGCAATCTATTGTTTTTTCTAGGCTCGGAGTCTGTACCTGATTGTGATCGGCTCTCTTATTGGAGTGTGCGTCCTGCAGTTTGTCAATGACATGATCCTTTGTTCTCTTGCATTGAGTTTTGCTGTTGCTTCTCTTGCTCTCATGACTTTTCATGTGAGTTTTGCTTTTAACTATAATTAGTAGAATTATTCTACTAGTATACTAATGCACATGATTGGCTGAGCCATTGCACACTATCAGCCATTAGTGTGCAGTGGCTGGAACTCATCTAAAAAATGGCGACGTTTTTCGTTTGTTAAAGTTTTGGAGGAAAATTTTGAGGAAAATGGATAATTAAAATGCTGATAAGACTAAACGAAGGACATTTACGGTTTCTTGAATTAAAATAGTTGAAATTATCGAAAAAAATGATGCACTTGTGTACACACTTCAATGTTAAATGCCAATTCAATCTGGGTGATCTTTTTAAGGCGCAAAGTTTAATAATTTAATAGACCGTCATTTGAAGTAAACTTTAGAAAGAATTCTACTGAAACAATTAGATTATTCGCTCTCGATTTCTATGAGGTGATAGTTGATTCGGCCTTCGGCCTCATCAACTAGACTCATAGAAATCTCGAGCTTATAAATATCTAATTGTTAAGTAGTAACTGATTTATATTTAGACAGGGCTTGAAGTTAACTTTCAGTCCACCTACAAAGTTTAGCCAGTAAGTTTTTTTCCACTAGCAAACTGGTGAGACCACTAGCAAATTCTTTCCAAAATAATGATTGGGAGACATGGATGATTCTAACTTGCAAACGTTTGCTAGTGGTTATTTTCTTCACTCACAGCTTATCAAAATCACTCGCAATTTGCGAGTTTGGTAGCGTTAATGTTGAGCCTTGCTTAGACAATATTTGTAGCACTTTTGCAAAGTAAGTTAAAATGCTGAGAAACTTTGTGAGAGACTGATTGTCCTGGTTGTTTTTTGCCTTAACAATTTTTTTTCTTTGGTTGTGTTTCAGGGTGAAGGAAAACCAAACAGGAGTTTCCTTTTTAGGGTATTTAAACTTGTCCTCAACGTGATTGCTGTCTTGCTTTTGGCGGGAGGAATAAGCTTTCTTATTAAGGTACATTGTGCCGTTAATTAATATGCTTATTTTTGTAAATAGCAGGATTGTTGGATCTTATTGGTCCAAACTGATTCTGTAGACAGTACAAGGTAGTGCACTTCAATGGGTTCCTTTTGCAGTTTTATCATGTCCTTAGCAGATTTAGGGTTCTTACATTTAACAATTATTGGACGAGGTTGAGAAAAATATCATGACTAAGTCAGTGGAAAACAGGTCAATTATTTGCCAAAGCCAAGGGCT
>JAHPZR010034803.1:0-7500 GCA_019787425.1 Platygyra sinensis
ACGCAATTAAACTAGTAGTAATCAAAGATTAGGAAGTGCGTTCTGCAGGATACCTTATTCTCCTTTATTTTCGCGGGACTTAAATTTCGCGAAAATTTTCTCAGCACATTTCGCGAGTCTTTAATTACGCGATCGCGGAGAAAAATTTTGTTTGCAGGGAATTTAATTTCGCGAAATTGACGATTAAGGTTTTTTTTTCTTTTCTTTTTTACAATTTTACAAAAATTGTACGTTAATCAACACATGAAACAAAACCAATATGCTGTCTCTTAGCGGCAGCTGTATTCTTCAAAAAGTCAGTCTTACAGTAAAAAAAAGTTGTTTTTGTTCTTCCGAGTCATTATCGCTTGTCGAGAGTTAGATACACCAAGGAACAGGGAAATAATGGAAAGAGATAAGACACTTGTAACTGCACACTAGAAGGAACCAGGACAGGATGGTCAATTTGACGACTGTACAAAGGATGTATTGGAGGAACTGTGCGAGGATGATTATTCAGATGCCGAAGAAGAACTTGAGGCAAATATTGACGCTGATCAACATCTAAAGTTGATAGATGAAAGCCCAGTTCCTTGTGCTAACATCTTGTGCTAAAAATTGTTTAGGATCTTGAAAACACAAGTACATGATTTTTTTTATGTCCATTAAATTTCGCGAGATCAAAGTTCGCGGTCGTTATTTTTCGCGGGTTTTTAAGTTCGCGAATTTTTAAACCCGCGAAAATTAAGGAGAACAAGGTATGTAGTGTGATAATAGAAAGTGGGTTTTTTGAAGAAAAGGAAATGGAAACTTGTGGTTGGCTGCGGCTTTATTCTTTTATTGGGAGTTGTACACAGCTCCCTCACACTTCGAGGAATACAGAAAAGAGCCAATGTACAGGCATGACGTAATCGATGTACAGGACGACGAGGTCAAACGCCGCACGTGTTATTTTCGCTTGAACGTGTTATTTGGCCACACGTGTTATTTCCTCTTGCGTGTGTTATTTTCTCTTGCATGTGTTATTTTCTCTTGCACGTGTTATTTTCACTTGCACGCGTATATGAGGCCCAAAGCCCCTGAAAAAATTTAGAGGCCGGGCGGCCAAATTGCAGAAAAAAATCTCGATTTCTCACGCCTGCAAACCAAATTAGGATGCGTTCTCTCGTTCCTCGAGAACGCAAAAATAATTCCAAAACCATTCAGTGAATAAGCTCGAGAATTCATATTGTTATCAGAGAAAAATAATTAAGACACTTCTCCAAGTTTAAGATCTGTACGTTTTCCCGATCTTCAAATATTTGCCGAAATATTTTGCACAAATTTACAGAGCCCAGTATGGAGCCGCCATGTTGGTGTACCTCCAAGCAACACCAACATGGCGGCCAGAAAATAGTGTAAACATCTGGAACTTACTTTGGCTATCTAGGCCCGCGATTATCTGAACTGATAAAGCAAACATTTAAATAAGCACTAGCTTTTCCTAATACTTTAACTTCTAAAAAGGTTATAGATCCCAGGATAAGCATATAATTTTCGGTAAACATGATCATAGCTTTATGTCACGTAGTTTATCTGCGAAAAGATTATTTGCGTTTTTAGGGATTTATCTTACATACCTTCGCGAGGATAACAAAGTATCAAGTTACAAATTAGAGTGAAAAGTTAAATTGTCACGTTTGCCGCTTCAACTGAAATGAATTGAACTGAATAGAAAATTTATGAACGGGAACAAAGTAGTAAACAGTAATTGTAAGTTAATTTTGGACATTAAAATACTGTACACACATGAAGCAAGATTCTGTCCTGTAAAGGGAAAATACAAGCTGTAAGTAAACCGATCTGTCATCTTCTGCGACTCTCTTTTAACACACGTGTGTGAAGGAAAGAATGCAAGGCACAGCTGAGAGCTATAAACATGGAATAAACTGGCGAAGACTTGAAAAACTGTTTGCCTGTTTGAAGTTCGAGATTACACAGCCAGGCTGCATTCCGTACAAGTTACGTAAAATATCTTCCATGGGTATGTTTGCCCTTTTCGATACAATACCTTAACATCTTGGCGTAAACTTGGCAGATCTTCGGCGTGACCTTCGCGTGGAAATGAACCTTGGTTTTATACCAGTAGCATCGACATTGCTAACGCTCTGAGCACTACATGCATGCTACTCTCAATGAATACGCTCAATATTCTATCACGAGAATGGTTATTATCTGTATAAAAAGACTTTTCCTATAGTTAGGCAAAGAAAAGTCGAAATGAAATCCAAAATAAAGCGAATACTTTTACCCCTACATTCCCCCGCATTCGGCCGCCATTTTAATGTTTTGAAAATGCTCATCGCCATGGCGATCATGTTATGGTTCGTGACGTAATCCATTGTTCTCGCTTCTTCCAAAACTGGCATTCTCCCGGACTGATTATTCGAAACTTAACTCTCTCTCAAAAGGTAAAACTTCAACAGGCTAAACAACTTACAACAACGTCTGGGGTGAACAGGGAACAGATCCTGGTTAGACCTTTCTATTTATTACATTGCCCAAGGGAGGAAAGACCTAACCCCAGACGAAACAGACGAAGAAAAACTAAAAAAAGAGAGGAACAAACTAAACAAACGAGGCCAACTGCCTAACTGCTAGCATTCTGTCCTTAACTGGGATATGAATGTATGACCTATAAGCATCGGATTTCCAGTCTCCTAATCGCTTAATAAGTTCAGCAGGAATTTGGGCCTGAAAGGCCAGGGTGGGCCCACCCGATCGAAAGCTATGTCCACTGACTTGAGATGGGTCCATGTTGATCGCTGCTGCCAACGATTTGAGCATGGAGTCAAACTTTCCGTATTTTAGAGCAATCAGGCCTCTTGATGCTGGGACGACAAAGGCTGGGCCCGCCAAAGGGACAGGTACTAAACTGAAAGCATGCTTAAGAGCTGTGTAAGGGCAGAGGGGGTGCTGGTCGATGGGTCGATGCGAGGTAGAGGAATTGTCTGAATGCGCTGGCTAAATTGAATTGTCTTTGACCATCTGTTGATGACAATGGCCCAGTTGGCAATGAAGATAATGTCACTTCGACGCAGGTGCTTTGATGGATTGATCTGAGATGAAGCTCTACACAGTAGGTTAGCTTTTTCGGAGAAGGCCAAAGAACGCTACAAAACAAACTGTCCAGAATGTTGCGTGCCAAGGATCATCCCAGTTTAGCCGGTTCCTGAGGGTCAAGAGGATTTGGGGCGTAATTGGTTTCTTTTGGGACACAGTCAAACCTTTCGCACGCTTAATTCCCCGAAGTGTAATTGCCAGGTAAAAGTTGTTTTTGGTTGGATCAGTAAGACCATGTTCAAGAAGTAGGATTCGGACTGCATTTAAGGTGGCCGAACACAGTTTTCGCACGTGCTTTTGCTGATGCAATTCAGCACGTGCACAAGGATTTCAAAACAACAAACATGCCGTCAATAGAGCAATCATTTTATTTACACAACACCCGCACTATCTGTGTTATTTTTCTCTTTAATTGAACGCAATGTATTGATGGCTTTAGTCTTTTATTACAAAGATATATTGGAAAGGGTACCAATGAAAAGAACCCAGCAATTTTCAACTTTGTTTGTTACCTAAAGAACCCAGTTAAATGTCACGCATGCGCAGTTGCTCGAAAAATTGAGACCGATTGCTTTAGCAGAAACATGCCGATTTCTGAACATCCAGTCGTTAGAATTTCAAGAAATTTGGCAGAAAAATAGATCAGAGACCATGTGAATGATCTATCAAAAAAATATGAATTTTGACGGCGAATTACGAAAATCGCCTATGTCAAAACTTTATTAGAACCATGTTGACAGTAGGGATTTAATGTCAATTCTTAGTGTGCGAAATATGAAAACAATCTTCCGACTGGATTTTTTTAAAATAAACAAAAACCATTATTTAAGAGTTGTTTTTAACCAGCCCCGTTGCCATGGCAACAGCACACACCCTAATCAAAATGCGAGAATAAATATTTCTGTGCACGTGGTTAACCTTGACTCTTGCAAAAAATGGGCGCCAAAGCATAAATAGTTTAAAAGTTATGGTTAATTAGGCATAAGCACTTGAAAACTGTGATCGGTCACCTTAAATAGGCTGGAATCGAGGACGCTGAAAGTTACTTTGCCAGAAAAGCTGCATAACGATTAAGGGTTGATCTTGCTGCTGGGAGAGGTTGGTAGCCATAATAAACACAAAAGGAGAGGTATGAACGCGTTTGACTCATATAGGTAGGCTTGCTAGTGGGAGCATATGCTTGACGACGAACGTTGACAACTTCAAGGTCCAGTTGCTGCTCATCCTTTGGCTCTAAGGAGTGCAAGAGAAAATGCCGATATGTGAGGTTTAAGGTTCCGTAATGTAGGGGACTTGGAGAGCCATGCTTGGAACTCTGGCCAGTGACGCACATCATCAAGGTGTGAGACACTGTCTGCTAAGGTATTAATTGATCCTGGAATGTGCTCGACAAATAAGCTGAAGCTGAAATATTCATTAAGCCAAAACAGGTAAGGAATCCAGGCCATGATCATTGGGCAGCAGAATGAACCTTTGTTTAGAATAGCGGCTGGAACCTGGCTGTCCGACTTGATAATTACGCGGTAGCTTGACCAGAAAGGTGCCCAACGGCATGCTGCTAAAGCAATTGTAAATGTCTCCTTATAATTGATGTGGAGAGGATAGGGAGCGGGGTGGTCAGAGGCCCAGTTAACATACATCCAGTCAGTGTCCCACACACACCCCCCACCAGATGTCGAGGCGTCAGTAAGCACAGTTGTAGGGAGCTCTGGGATTGCTGATGGGAACAAGGTTTTACAGTTGTGTGCAAGTAGGAGGGAGGTCCACCGGAGAAGGTCAGCTCTTGCACCCAGGTTTAAATAGACGCGATGGTGTGGACGTTTAACAGAGTTTGCCAAGGTGATAAGACGCCTAAGAAAGATGCGGCCCCCTCGGACAACACGTGCCGCCCAATTAAGCTTCCCAAGAAGTCGTCGCAGGTGCAGTTTGGAACATTTACGTCTCAAGTTTGTCTCTTTGCAAAGAGACAGCAGTTCAGCCACACGATCATCTGGAAGGCGGAGTTCGCACCTAACAGTGTCGATTTCAACCCCGCGAAAGGTCAGGCGTTGGGTAGGATAAACAACTTTTGTCCAGTTGATGGTAAAGCCAAGGGACACCAGTAAGCTTAAAATTACTAGCATCTCGAAGGCAGCCCTGCAGCGAAGCTGAGTTGGTTCAATGATGAGGAAGTCATCTAGATAGGCCAGTACAGTATACCCTTTGTTGGCCATCATACGACAGGCCGCTTGTGTAAGACGATGGAAGATCATCGGGGATGCCGAGGCTCCAAAAGAGAGGCGCTTATCATAAAGGTAGGTTAGGGCTTTAGAACCATTGAGACACCAGGACATTCCTGTAACTCACCAGCTGTCAGGGTGTGTACCAACACTTCTGTATCTCTGTAAGCGTTTTCAAATCACATTTTGACAGCCAACAACCTGACTGACAGAGGTTTGCTGCGTCATCGACAGTAACATATTTGTAGTGTTCCAAATCTATGTATGAATTGGCGTTCATTGTGGGTGGTCGCCTGCAGTGTTAAGAAGTGTTTTACTAAAGGGAAACTATGCGTTTACTGAGAACAAATTCGGTTAAAGAAACTTTCGAGTTTACTCGAGCGAGGCTATCCTAGAGAACTCGCCGCAAATATTTTAGCCGAAATAAAATTCTCATCATGAAACGAGGCCCTACAAAACAAAAACATCCAGAAATGTTTTGCCTTTCGTCACGACTTTGAACCCAGCTACGCCTAACCTAAGAAATGCTCTTATGAAACATTATAATTGAGAGCAATAGACTCGGTTAAATTTATCCTGCACCTGTAATTGTCGCCTACAGGAGGGATAAGTCTCTTAAAGACCCTCTGGTCAGAGCTAAATTCCTTCGCATATTTAACAACAACATTTTGGAGTTATAAACGGTAAGGGTCAAGTGACAATAACACAAAACAAAATCTTTAGGCCTGCCATTATCATTCATTTCATATTTCTACGCATTTACTTCAAGATAATCGAGTCACTTATACTTGTGCAATTAATAGGCCCTTTGCAGGACCCGGTCACATGGTACAGAATAAATTATGCTGGGACGCAAAAAACGCAGTGGGACTTTCAAAACAAAGGAACTCTTACCAATCCAGCTCGACTTTCCTTTGTTTTGAAAGTCCCACTGCGTCATTTGCGTCCCAGTGTAATTTATTCCGTACCCTGTGTCCGGATCCTGTAAAGGGCCTATTGTGCTAGCCAAGACGACTAGAGAATCATGGGTAAACTAGCTATAGGAACACATTCAAATGATGCGTCTTTCAGTAGTAGGATGAAACAGCTGCCGTGAGGGCAGTCCCTGTAGTTTTTCTTTACAGTTTAAATACGTAGTTGAACAGGCGGTAGAAGGGAATAAATAAGGTTTTTTTTTAAATCATTGTATCTCGCTGCTTTGTATCTTACGACAACATTTCTACAGGTTTATGAGATTTTTGCAGAAAAGTTCTCGAACGACTTTGAACTTAAAAAAAGATTATGTGACAGCGGTGGGATTCGAACCAATGGCATTGGAATGACTGGTGCCTATAAACCAGCGCCTTAGACCACTCGGCCACGCTACCAGCTCTTCTTAAAATATTTTTATAATATTTGATAATCATGCTACGACCCCAAGCTTTCCAGTAAAAAAATAAGGCAAAGTAGTATGATAGTTTAAGTAGTAGACACTAACGGATTACAGCACAAAACCTGCAGTCACTACCCCTGAAACTCATAGACCTAAAATACACAAAATTGCAGGTTCCGTACCGTAATCCTCTAATCTGTTTGCACAAAAGCCTGGCACGCCATACCTACGGACGGTTGGATATAGACAATCAAGTCAAAATCGGAGTTTCTGGCTCGATGAGATACCAATACTTCTTCGTTTTGGGGTTCCGCTGTACCTAAGAATAAGATTTTTTTCGCGTGATTGTTGGCCAGGGCGCAGTTCGTGAGACAAATATCACACCGATAACGATGATGAGGGGCTTATATGATGGTTTTTGAAACATAACACTTTTAAGGACAACTGTCCATTCCTAAGGCCCCTTTTATAATAGCTGGCCACCGCAGGAGCCCATTACCCGGACCTTCCATATTAACTGTACCCTTGAGTCAACCCTGTCCCGTATCTTTTTATTTTTAGAACTGTGAAATCTGCGGGAGTTCTTTAATTTCCCACGAAAACACGCTGACGTCCGCATAACATCCTAAAAGTATGATAAACTTTCCTTGTTTTCCACCATTATTGAAATACTTTCGTGTGGCCTCTTTGTGACGTATAACAGTAGAGGGCCACGGCTCTCTCATGATTGGTATTATTAAAACACCCGCGAGAATCCCCATGGGAGGTGCTTCTAAAAATAATAGGTCGTTGGAAATGAAATACTTTTCAGAAGTAGATCCGCCCCTG
>JAHPZR010034803.1:17500-24288 GCA_019787425.1 Platygyra sinensis
TGTGCTGTAATCCGTTAGTGTCTACTACTTAAACTATCATACTACTTTGCCTTATTTTTTTACTGGAAAGCTTGGGGTCGTAGCATGATTATCAAATATTATAAAAATATTTTAAGAAGAGCTGGTAGCGTGGCCGAGTGGTCTAAGGCGCTGGTTTATAGGCACCAGTCATTCCAATGCCATTGGTTCGAATCCCACCGCTGTCACATAATCTTTTTTTAAGTTCAAAGTCGTTCGAGAACTTTTCTGCAAAAATCTCATAAACCTGTAGAAATGTTGTCGTAAGATACAAAGCAGCGAGATACAATGATTTAAAAAAAAACCTTATTTATTCCCTTCTACCGCCTGTTCAACTACGTATTTAAACTGTAAAGAAAAACTACAGGGACTGCCCTCACGGCAGCTGTTTCATCCTACTACTGAAAGACGCATCATTTGAATGTGTTCCTATAGCTAGTTTACCCATGATTCTCTAGTCGTCTTGGCTAGCACAATAGGCCCTTTACAGGATCCGGACACAGGGTACGGAATAAATTACACTGGGACGCAAATGACGCAGTGGGACTTTCAAAACAAAGGAAAGTCGAGCTGGATTGGTAAGAGTTCCTTTGTTTTGAAAGTCCCACTGCGTTTTTTGCGTCCCAGCATAATTTATTCTGTACCATGTGACCGGGTCCTGCAAAGGGCCTATTAATTGCACAAGTATAAGTGACTCGATTATCTTGAAGTAAATGCGTAGAAATATGAAATGAATGATAATGGCAGGCCTAAAGATTTTGTTTTGTGTTATTGTCACTTGACCCTTACCGTTTATAACTCCAAAATGTTGTTGTTAAATATGCGAAGGAATTTAGCTCTGACCAGAGGGTCTTTAAGAGACTTATCCCTCCTGTAGGCGACAATTACAGGTGCAGGATAAATTTAACCGAGTCTATTGCTCTCAATTATAATGTTTCATAAGAGCATTTCTTAGGTTAGGCGTAGCTGGGTTCAAAGTCGTGACGAAAGGCAAAACATTTCTGGATGTTTTTGTTTTGTAGGGCCTCGTTTCATGATGAGAATTTTATTTCGGCTAAAATATTTGCGGCGAGTTCTCTAGGATAGCCTCGCTCGAGTAAACTCGAAAGTTTCTTTAACCGAATTTGTTCTCAGTAAACGCATAGTTTCCCTTTAGTAAAACACTTCTTAACACTGCAGGCGACCACCCACAATGAACGCCAATTCATACATAGATTTGGAACACTACAAATATGTTACTGTCGATGACGCAGCAAACCTCTGTCAGTCAGGTTGTTGGCTGTCAAAATGTGATTTGAAAACGCTTACAGAGATACAGAAGTGTTGGTACACACCCTGACAGCTGGTGAGTTACAGGAATGTCCTGGTGTCTCAATGGTTCTAAAGCCCTAACCTACCTTTATGATAAGCGCCTCTCTTTTGGAGCCTCGGCATCCCCGATGATCTTCCATCGTCTTACACAAGCGGCCTGTCGTATGATGGCCAACAAAGGGTATACTGTACTGGCCTATCTAGATGACTTCCTCATCATTGAACCAACTCAGCTTCGCTGCAGGGCTGCCTTCGAGATGCTAGTAATTTTAAGCTTACTGGTGTCCCTTGGCTTTACCATCAACTGGACAAAAGTTGTTTATCCTACCCAACGCCTGACCTTTCGCGGGGTTGAAATCGACACTGTTAGGTGCGAACTCCGCCTTCCAGATGATCGTGTGGCTGAACTGCTGTCTCTTTGCAAAGAGACAAACTTGAGACGTAAATGTTCCAAACTGCACCTGCGACGACTTCTTGGGAAGCTTAATTGGGCGGCACGTGTTGTCCGAGGGGGCCGCATCTTTCTTAGGCGTCTTATCACCTTGGCAAACTCTGTTAAACGTCCACACCATCGCGTCTATTTAAACCTGGGTGCAAGAGCTGACCTTCTCCGGTGGACCTCCCTCCTACTTGCACACAACTGTAAAACCTTGTTCCCATCAGCAATCCCAGAGCTCCCTACAACTGTGCTTACTGACGCCTCGACATCTGGTGGGGGGTGTGTGTGGGACACTGACTGGATGTATGTTAACTGGGCCTCTGACCACCCCGCTCCCTATCCTCTCCACATCAATTATAAGGAGACATTTACAATTGCTTTAGCAGCATGCCGTTGGGCACCTTTCTGGTCAAGCTACCGCGTAATTATCAAGTCGGACAGCCAGGTTCCAGCCGCTATTCTAAACAAAGGTTCATTCTGCTGCCCAATGATCATGGCCTGGATTCCTTACCTGTTTTGGCTTAATGAATATTTCAGCTTCAGCTTATTTGTCGAGCACATTCCAGGATCAATTAATACCTTAGCAGACAGTGTCTCACACCTTGATGATGTGCGTCACTGGCCAGAGTTCCAAGCATGGCTCTCCAAGTCCCCTACATTACGGAACCTTAAACCTCACATATCGGCATTTTCTCTTGCACTCCTTAGAGCCAAAGGATGAGCAGCAACTGGACCTTGAAGTTGTCAACGTTCGTCGTCAAGCATATGCTCCCACTAGCAAGCCTACCTATATGAGTCAAACGCGTTCATACCTCTCCTTTTGTGTTTATTATGGCTACCAACCTCTCCCAGCAGCAAGATCAACCCTTAATCGTTATGCAGCTTTTCTGGCAAAGTAACTTTCAGCGTCCTCGATTCCAGCCTATTTAAGGTGACCGATCACAGTTTTCAAGTGCTTATGCCTAATTAACCATAACTTTTAAACTATTTATGCTTTGGCGCCCATTTTTTGCAAGAGTCAAGGTTAACCACGTGCACAGAAATATTTATTCTCGCATTTTGATTAGGGTGTGTGCTGTTGCCATGGCAACGGGGCTGGTTAAAAACAACTCTTAAATAATGGTTTTTGTTTATTTTAAAAAAATCCAGTCGGAAGATTGTTTTCATATTTCGCACACTAAGAATTGACATTAAATCCCTACTGTCAACATGGTTCTAATAAAGTTTTGACATAGGCGATTTTCGTAATTCGCCGTCAAAATTCATATTTTTTTGATAGATCATTCACATGGTCTCTGATCTATTTTTCTGCCAAATTTCTTGAAATTCTAACGACTGGATGTTCAGAAATCGGCATGTTTCTGCTAAAGCAATCGGTCTCAATTTTTCGAGCAACTGCGCATGCGTGACATTTAACTGGGTTCTTTAGGTAACAAACAAAGTTGAAAATTGCTGGGTTCTTTTCATTGGTACCCTTTCCAATATATCTTTGTAATAAAAGACTAAAGCCATCAATACATTGCGTTCAATTAAAGAGAAAAATAACACAGATAGTGCGGGTGTTGTGTAAATAAAATGATTGCTCTATTGACGGCATGTTTGTTGTTTTGAAATCCTTGTGCACGTGCTGAATTGCATCAGCAAAAGCACGTGCGAAAACTGTGTTCGGCCACCTTAAATGCAGTCCGAATCCTACTTCTTGAACATGGTCTTACTGATCCAACCAAAAACAACTTTTACCTGGCAATTACACTTCGGGGAATTAAGCGTGCGAAAGGTTTGACTGTGTCCCAAAAGAAACCAATTACGCCCCAAATCCTCTTGACCCTCAGGAACCGGCTAAACTGGGATGATCCTTGGCACGCAACATTCTGGACAGTTTGTTTTGTAGCGTTCTTTGGCCTTCTCCGAAAAAGCTAACCTACTGTGTAGAGCTTCATCTCAGATCAATCCATCAAAGCACCTGCGTCGAAGTGACATTATCTTCATTGCCAACTGGGCCATTGTCATCAACAGATGGTCAAAGACAATTCAATTTAGCCAGCGCATTCAGACAATTCCTCTACCTCGCATCGACCCATCGACCAGCACCCCCTCTGCCCTTACACAGCTCTTAAGCATGCTTTCAGTTTAGTACCTGTCCCTTTGGCGGGCCCAGCCTTTGTCGTCCCAGCATCAAGAGGCCTGATTGCTCTAAAATACGGAAAGTTTGACTCCATGCTCAAATCGTTGGCAGCAGCGATCAACATGGACCCATCTCAAGTCAGTGGACATAGCTTTCGATCGGGTGGGCCCACCCTGGCCTTTCAGGCCCAAATTCCTGCTGAACTTATTAAGCGATTAGGAGACTGGAAATCCGATGCTTATAGGTCATACATTCATATCCCAGTTAAGGACAGAATGCTAGCAGTTAGGCAGTTGGCCTCGTTTGTTTAGTTTGTTCCTCTCTTTTTTTAGTTTTTCTTCGTCTGTTTCGTCTGGGGTTAGGTCTTTCCTCCCTTGGGCAATGTAATAAATAGAAAGGTCTAACCAGGATCTGTTCCCTGTTCACCCCAGACGTTGTTGTAAGTTGTTTAGCCTGTTGAAGTTTTACCTTTTGAGAGAGAGTTAAGTTTCGAATAATCAGTCCGGGAGAATGCCAGTTTTGGAAGAAGCGAGAACAATGGATTACGTCACGAACCATAACATGATCGCCATGGCGATGAGCATTTTCAAAACATTAAAATGGCGGCCGAATGCGGGGGAATGTAGGGGTAAAAGTATTCGCTTTATTTTGGATTTCATTTCGACTTTTCTTTGCCTAACTATAGGAAAAGTCTTTTTATACAGATAATAACCATTCTCGTGATAGAATATTGAGCGTATTCATTGAGAGTAGCATGCATGTAGTGCTCAGAGCGTTAGCAATGTCGATGCTACTGGTATAAAACCAAGGTTCATTTCCACGCGAAGGTCACGCCGAAGATCTGCCAAGTTTACGCCAAGATGTTAAGGTATTGTATCGAAAAGGGCAAACATACCCATGGAAGATATTTTACGTAACTTGTACGGAATGCAGCCTGGCTGTGTAATCTCGAACTTCAAACAGGCAAACAGTTTTTCAAGTCTTCGCCAGTTTATTCCATGTTTATAGCTCTCAGCTGTGCCTTGCATTCTTTCCTTCACACACGTGTGTTAAAAGAGAGTCGCAGAAGATGACAGATCGGTTTACTTACAGCTTGTATTTTCCCTTTACAGGACAGAATCTTGCTTCATGTGTGTACAGTATTTTAATGTCCAAAATTAACTTACAATTACTGTTTACTACTTTGTTCCCGTTCATAAATTTTCTATTCAGTTCAATTCATTTCAGTTGAAGCGGCAAACGTGACAATTTAACTTTTCACTCTAATTTGTAACTTGATACTTTTGTTATCCTCGCGAAGGTATGTAAGATAAATCCCTAAAAACGCAAATAATCTTTTCGCAGATAAACTACGTGACATAAAGCTATGATCATGTTTACCGAAAATTATATGCTTATCCTGGGATCTATAACCTTTTTAGAAGTTAAAGTATTAGGAAAAGCTAGTGCTTATTTAAATGTTTGCTTTATCAGTTCAGATAATCGCGGGCCTAGATAGCCAAAGTAAGTTCCAGATGTTTACACTATTTTCTGGCCGCCATGTTGGTGTTGCTTGGAGGTACACCAACATGGCGGCTCCATACTGGGCTCTGTAAATTTGTGCAAAATATTTCGGCAAATATTTGAAGATCGGGAAAACGTACAGATCTTAAACTTGGAGAAGTGTCTTAATTATTTTTCTCTGATAACAATATGAATTCTCGAGCTTATTCACTGAATGGTTTTGGAATTATTTTTGCGTTCTCGAGGAACGAGAGAACGCATCCTAATTTGGTTTGCAGGCGTGAGAAATCGAGATTTTTTTCTGCAATTTGGCCGCCCGGCCTCTAAATTTTTTCAGGGGCTTTGGGCCTCATATACGCGTGCAAGTGAAAATAACACGTGCAAGAGAAAATAACACATGCAAGAGAAAATAACACACGCAAGAGGAAATAACACGTGTGGCCAAATAACACGTTCAAGCGAAAATAACACGTGCGGCGTTTGACCTCGTCGTCCTGTACATCGATTACGTCATGCCTGTACATTGGCTCTTTTCTGTATTCCTCGAAGTGTGAGGGAGCTGTGTACAACTCCCAATAAAAGAATAAAGCCGCAGCCAACCACAAGTTTCCATTTCCTTTTCTTCAAAAAACCCACTTTCTATTATCACACTACATACCTTGTTCTCCTTAATTTTCGCGGGTTTAAAAATTCGCGAACTTAAAAACCCGCGAAAAATAACGACCGCGAACTTTGATCTCGCGAAATTTAATGGACATAAAAAAAATCATGTACTTGTGTTTTCAAGATCCTAAACAATTTTTAGCACAAGATGTTAGCACAAGGAACTGGGCTTTCATCTATCAACTTTAGATGTTGATCAGCGTCAATATTTGCCTCAAGTTCTTCTTCGGCATCTGAATAATCATCCTCGCACAGTTCCTCCAATACATCCTTTGTACAGTCGTCAAATTGACCATCCTGTCCTGGTTCCTTCTAGTGTGCAGTTACAAGTGTCTTATCTCTTTCCATTATTTCCCTGTTCCTTGGTGTATCTAACTCTCGACAAGCGATAATGACTCGGAAGAACAAAAACAACTTTTTTTTACTGTAAGACTGACTTTTTGAAGAATACAGCTGCCGCTAAGAGACAGCATATTGGTTTTGTTTCATGTGTTGATTAACGTACAATTTTTGTAAAATTGTAAAAAAGAAAAGAAAAAAAAACCTTAATCGTCAATTTCGCGAAATTAAATTCCCTGCAAACAAAATTTTTCTCCGCGATCGCGTAATTAAAGACTCGCGAAATGTGCTGAGAAAATTTTCGCGAAATTTAAGTCCCGCGAAAATAAAGGAGAATAAGGTATCCTGCAGAACGCACTTCCTAATCTTTGATTACTACTAGTTTAATTG
>JAHPZR010034804.1:5000-17500 GCA_019787425.1 Platygyra sinensis
AGATAATGATAATGATAATGATAATGATAATGATGATATTATAATAATAAAGAAATACTTTGGAACATACAAAATACCACACAAAAAAGAAAATAAATTTTCTCCGAGTTGAAACAATCAAAGATTCAAACCTACCACTCGCTTCACGTTGATTTTTTACGTGACGTTTTGCATGGTGCTAACCGTGGCAACGTTTGTGCTTCATTCGGCTGCCGATTTTCTTTTTTTTACTTTGGAGACGCTGGAAATAATGTACCATAATTCATCGGCAAATTTTTGATTCGAAACCTGGTTTCTACTTTCTTCAAGGATTTCAAACCCAAAAAGTCTGTCACAACAACAATTAAAACACTCCACCATCCCTCCATTTTTTTTCACGTGCAAATTCTGGGTGGTCATGTGACCAGCTGCAATTAGGGTCTTCTTCAACGACAAGAGAGGCAAAGGAGAGAGAGTCTGGGAACTAGGATAAGATTTACACCAACTGCAATAAGATTATTCGCTCTCGATTTCTATTCTCTAATTTCCAATTGCCCATAATACACTCTGTTTTCTCCCCAAATTTCGAATAAACTATTGCTGTGAAATGCTCTTGAGAGGTCTGCATATTCCTAAGGAGGATTAATACACCGGTTACCAGTGTGAAAGGCGAATTTTGAAGACTTCATCGGACATTTTTTTTCGTTTAGCAATTGGAGCTGCAGGGACAGATGACTACGTACGTTCACTTTGGAACTATCAACTTGAAATACAAGAGTCAAAGACACTGGCTTTAGGTGAATATAAAACCACGTTTATTTGCACTTTTTTAAAGAATGAGTCTACAATTATCCTTAAAACATGGAAATACTAACTGGCATAAATGGAAATGATTATCACTTCTTGTTATGCAAAAATCCAAACATCTTCATGCATGCATGAGCAATAGATGCCTTGGATAAAGCGATCTATGTAATTACCTTATCTCTTTCAACCCTTATGACTACGTTTAGCTTTGAGTGATTTTTATCGAAATAAGTGAAAATTTCAGACACCATGGGAAATAGCAAACTATTTCTCGTATTCAGGCAACATCTTGATTGAAGAATTCTGCTTATTCCAATTGCCTAATTTCATATCGTGCGGGAGACTGGCACTAACGAATTTT
Source organism: Platygyra sinensis (assembly GCA_019787425.1). NCBI lineage: Eukaryota > Metazoa > Cnidaria > Anthozoa > Scleractinia > Merulinidae > Platygyra > Platygyra sinensis. The sequence goes on from JAHPZR010034804.1 coordinate 6,148, forward strand.
TGCGGACTATTTTAAAATTCCGGATTCAAAAAGGCTTCCAAAACAGAAGGCGAAACATGCTGTTTACGCGATATTAAGAGCCAGATCGCTACAGAAAAGTTACCTATTTATGGAAAAGAACAGCTACTTTACTACTGCAAAGAACTTCGATTGAAGACAACTGGAGAAAAGAAAGATCTAATTGAGAGATTATCGCCACTTGGAAAGTATCCTGATTTGTTTGACAAAAAAGTAGGACAAATTACCGTTACGTTTAGCTTTTCCACAGCGTTGAACCCGACAGAAATTCCCCCGCCATCAGCAGACTGGAAAGTTTTGGGGAAAGATAAAGACGTTATTGCTCCTGTACTCTCTGCCAGCTTCTTTATTCTGATACTCGGTGTTATACCGAAGATGTAAAGGTAAGGGAGACTCTTTCTTGTACCCACAGAGCAAACTGGAGAACTTGTGATTCTCCACTGGTTTTAACTTGGCAACTTTTTCCTTTACTTCATCTTCGATTTTAGAAACATCGCAACGATACCAGTCACTATAATTATACTCTGGATTTGCACTGAGCTACACCTTTTTTCTTTGCCTCGACCGCTTTATGTCTCTCCTTGCTCCACGTAGGTTTCGTAGGTACTTGAGCTTAAAGTGTCTATACCGCCAACACGGTTTTTATAGTTATGGTAGCTCTATACTGTGTAAAAAGGTATTCTAAGAAAAAAATTGGATTCTGAGATTTTAACGCCCTAATATATCGCCTTAAAGTTCCCTCTTCAGCCACGCCCAATGAAGTTGACCGTGAGTCAGTGCAGAAAAGAGCCTGGGTTTCTGAATGGGTCGTGACGTCAAGTCAGGAATCACGAGATCCTTCTAGTCTAGGTAATTGTTGTTTCAGTAGTGGTGAGGAGTTTTCCTCGCCAAAAAACAAACAAATCGAAGTTTGCGAAGCAATGCGGTCTTCAAGCAAGCGAAATAAAAGCATAAAGCTTCGAGATATTCCTGAAGTGACGTCATTCGTCACCAATCTAACATTACGCGGTCATCTTCATTGGGCGTGGCCAAGGCGGGAAACTTAAAGCTTGATTTTATGGCAAAAAGCATCGGAATTCACTTTTTTGGGTTTGAAGACATTTTTAGATGTTATAGAGATGATGAAAACCTAAAATAAGTTTTTGGCGGTATAGACACTTTAACTTGAGATGCAGCCTTTTGATTTGCTGTGGATCCCTTTGCATGCCATTTCTGTAGTCTCTCCGTACAGGTCTTGCGGAGATGAGGTTTTTTGTTGCAGCGAAAAAAACTTTAATTGAATTAACAGTGCTATTGCATGGCAGCATAATCCACTCTTTCCTACTGGGCAGCTACAATACCCTTTAACGGGTTTATTTTCATACCGGCCGAGAAATGTTTCCAGAGTAAGAATTAAGCATATTTGCTTTGATATATGCATATTGAGGATTGTTCCCATCCTTTAGAATTTTTTACTGAAACCGCGCGACGCGAGGAAAATATTCTATAAGGCTTACGATATTGGCTTTTTGCTCCAGCGTACTTCGTTTTCTAGCAATCATTTATAATACTGTCTGTGACAACAGGAGCAATTACGTGTTTATCTTACCCCAAAACTTTCCAGTCTGCTGATGGCGGGGGGAATTTCTGTCGGGTTCAGCGCTGTGGAAAAGCTCAACGCAACAGTAATTTGTCCTACTTTTTTGTCAAACAAATCAGGATACTTTCCAAGTGGCGATAATCTCTCAATCAGATCTTTCTTTTCTCCCGTTGTTTTCAATCGAAGTTCTTTGCAGTAGTAAAATAGCTGTTCTTTTCCATAGAGAGGTAACTTTTCTGTAGCAATCTGGCTCTTATATCACGTAAACAGCATGTAGTGACCTTTGTTTCGCCTTCTGTTTTGGAAGCCTTTTTGAATCCGGAATTTTAAAATAGTCCGCAAAAATTCGTTAGTGCCAGTCTCCCGCGCGACATGAAATTAGGCAATTATTTGCCTGTTGATGTAGACTTTTATTATATTTTTGGTGTCACAGTATTTTCATAGTATTTTGTTGTCAAAATTTTAGAGAATAAACCCGAGCCGGCGAAGGTTTTGAAAAGAGCACAGTTTTTTTGTGTTGAAAATTTGTAAATACAACACAGTTAGATTCTTTTAGCTAAAAAACGCCGTAATTCGTTCCTTCTCTAAACGGCAAAACTAGTGAAAAAGCAGCAAAAACAGAACTAGCCTTATATTCGATGCTCTGATGCCTTCAGGCTGAATCTAAAATTACTTGATATTATCCAGACACTAAGTAACCTCTAAAATAGAAATGTCATACGCTATAATATAAGGATACTCTATGACAAGAATATTTTTAACCTAAAATCGGTGGAAAAATAAGAATATTCAGGCACAGTGGTGGAAAACAATATTCTTTAAAACAGAGTGTATCTTCCTACATGTTTAAAGTTCTTGCCGTTATCTTTTAGAGCATTTATTACGGTGCAATATTTTCAAATGTACTAGAGATTGCTCAAACACAAAATCCCTTCCAAATACTAGCAAGAGAACGCTGCTTCAATGGTTTAAAAAAAGCAAAATTCCTTCAGATGCTATGTCTCCCAAAAATGGGCTTACTGAAAAGGTATTTTCAAAAATGTTTAGGATAACAAGCTTAATTAAAATATAATCACAGCTTTTTTCGTCGGAGAAAAATATCATCAAACTTCACGGTCTATCGTTTCCTTTGTAAACAAGAAAAACGTTGCAAGTAAATGAGTTTCTTTAAGACAAAGTAAGGTAAATAAGCTACCTATAGAACTCGGGCCGACACTCGGGTCTGCCACATGGTATGTTCCGTTTATCAGTCATTTGATGATCTCGTTCTTACAGAGCAGTGCAGCCTTGTAAAGGTACAGATTACCTTTTCCATCCATGTCCAACACACACATTTTGTCCCACCGTTACTGCAGCCCCCTGATATTTGAGAAAACAGTATTTCAAATGTTTGAGGGTTAAATATTATTTTTGTCAGGTTTTTTTGGCACTTCCACGAGACGAAAATAATCAATATTTGTATTTTAGTTTGAAACTTTTTCACCATAAAATGTAATCAGGCTAGATCTAAAATCTTCATGGCTGTCAATATTGATTTCAGTCAATCAAATTCATGAATTCAGTAGCTCCCAGTCCTAGTGAGACACAGCCATGTAATAAAATAATTTATTAGCTTAGGCAGTGTTTGAGCCATAGCGCGTACTTGCGACATTCTCCCCTTTGAGTGATGAGTTGTCTCTTAAAATTTGATGGCTGGGCCATTAGTGTTTCCCACGAACAGAAGTATTTGTTGAGCCGGTTTCTTCTAAATAGATGTATTCATTTTTTGGTCAGGTAGCATGTCACATTTTCATACAAAATTGTTTTCCAGCACCTTATAAATTGCTTTTAAAGACACTATTGTTTCATACTTCGCTCCTTGAACAACATTCCAAACCTGTCACGTACGTAGAAGCCGTAAGTGTCGAATGTTGTCAAATTACGCAGTTTCATCCACAGTTTTGGTTTGCCCGTATTTTTGAAGTGTTATGAAATCCTGTTGTTCTACTAGATGATCTATATATTAATTATTTGCTGAATTACTGCAGGCTTTACCATCTTGTAAACTCATTCAAAGGCTGAATAATCAAATGATCATCACTTTTGCCATATTGGAAGTAGAATGAGACTTGCATCATTCCCATGTGACTGATTTCAGCAGATTTGCACGTGTTATTTACAGGCTCCCTTTCTCTATTTACATGTTGTTTACAGGCTCCCGTTTTCGATTTACATGCTATTTACAGGCTCCCTTTTTCGATTTAGAAGTTATTTACAGGCTCCCTTTTTGGATTTACATCTTATTTACAGGCTCCCTTTTTGGATTTACATGTTATTTACAGGCTCCCTTCTTCAATTTACATCTTATTTACAAGCTCCCCTTTTCGATTTACATGTTATTTACAGGCTCCCTTTTTCAATTTACATCTTATTTACAGGCTCCCTTTTTCGATTTACATGTTTTTTACAGGCTCCCTTTTTTGATTTACATGTCATTTTACAGGCTCCCTTTTTGGATTTACATGTTATTTACAGGCTCCATTTTGGATTTACATGTTATTTACAGGCTCCCTCTTTCGATTTACATGTTATTTACAGGCTCCCTTTTTTGATTTACATGTTATTTTACAGGCTCCCCTTTTCGATTTACATGTTATTTACAGGCTCCCTCTTTCAATTTACATGTTATTTACAGGGTCCCTCTTGTGATTTCCATGTTATTTACAGGCTCCCTTTTTCGATTTACATTATATTTACAGGCTCCCTTTTTCGATTTACATGTTATTTACAGTGATTTGACATCCTCCCTGTATGAAATTTACATGTTATTTGCGGGTTTCATGGTCAAATCACAAGAAATTTACAGGCTATTTACAGTATTGGCAGGAACAATTTACATGTCATTTACATGATCTTGTCCCTTTCCTTAGAAAAATTTACAGTGTTACCTCCATTATTTACATGTTTCACTGGAAATATTTACATGTTTTTTACATGGAACTCCACAAACATGTAAATGGGGAAAAATCATGTAAATTAATCTTTACAGTCTCTTTTTGATGATTTACATGTTAATTACATGTTATTTACATACTCTGTAAATTTTCAACTTTTCCAGTGGTTTTGACATTGATAGCTTTTAATTGACATTTCTACAAAGCCTACCATTGGAGGGTAATTGAAAGAGGCTAACAATAAAATCCACGAGTTTTATGTTGTTACGTTTACTAATATACATTTTTGTCCTCAAAAACACTCGTAGAAAAAGTGGTTTGTACAGGGAAAATATTAAAGTGGAGAAATTGCGCTTCTATTGCTGATTAAAAGCGGTTAAAACAATGTTGTTCTGTACTCTACTGGCCTTGTTTTTCTGCCTCTCGATCTCAAGGTAAGACTGAATATTTCCGCTTCTTTTAATAACTTTCTTATCTCTTTCTGACTACGGACTGATAGCCGACGTCACTGACAAAGTTCGCTCCCAGCAGATTTCGCTTACAGCGGTATATTCAGTCAAGGTATTTTTTTCCAAGTTAAGTTCACCATTTTTCGTTTTCCATTGCTGTACTAATTTATTGTAAGTCTTGATATGAGCAAAGTAACGAGTCACCAGGATTGAAATTCAGTATTCAGTACGTGTATTTAATCGATCTAAAATAAGGTATTTAATCTAAAAAAAAGACTGAAATGTATAATATTTAACCCTCAAACATTTGAAATACTGTTTTCTCAAATATCAGGGGGCTGCAGTAACGGTGGGACAAAATGTGTGTGTTGGACATGGATGGAAAAGGTAATCTGTACCTTTACAAGGCTGCACTGCTCTGTAAGAACGAGATCATCAATGACTGATAAACGGAACATACCATGTGGCAGACCCGAGTGTCGGCCCGAGTTCTATAGGTAGCTTATTTACCTTACTTTGTCTTAAAGAAACTCATTTACTTGCAACGTTTTTCTTGTTTACAAAGGAAACGATAGACCGTGAAGTTTGATGATATTTTTCTCCGACGAAAAAAGCTGTGATTATATTTTAATTAAGCTTGTTATCCTAAACATTTTTTGAAAATACCTTTTCAGTAAGCCCATTTTTGGGAGACATAGCATCTGAAGGAATTTTGCTTTTTTTAAACCATTGAAGCAGCGTTCTCTTGCTAGTATTTGGAAGGGATTTTGTGTTTGAGCAATCTCTAGTACATTTGAAAATATTGCACCGTAATAAATGCTCTAAAAGATAACGGCAAGAACTTTAAACATGTAGGAAGATACACTCTGTTTTAAAGAATATTGTTTTCCACCACTGTGCCTGAATATTCTTATTTTTCCACCGATTTTAGGTTAAAATATTCTTGTCATAGAGTATCCTTATATTATAGCGTATGACATTTCTATTTTAGAGGTTACTTAGTGTCTGGATAATATCAAGTAATTTTAGATTCAGCCTGAAGGCATCAGAGCATCGAATATAAGGCTAGTTCTGTTTTTGCTGCTTTTTCACTAGTTTTGCCGTTTAGAGAAGGAACGAATTACGGCGTTTTTTAGCTAAAAGAATCTAACTGTGTTGTATTTACAAATTTTCAACACAAAAAAACTGTGCTCTTTTCAAAACCTTCGCCGGCTCGGGTTTATTCTCTAAAATTTTGACAACAAAATACTATGAAAATACTGTGACACCAAAAATATAATAAAAGTCTACATCAACAGGCAAATAATTGCCTAATTTCATGTCGCGCGGGAGACTGGCACTAACGAATTTTTGCGGACTATTTTAAAATTCCGGATTCAAAAAGGCTTCCAAAACAGAAGGCGAAACAAAGGTCACTACATGCTGTTTACGTGATATAAGAGCCAGATTGCTACAGAAAAGTTACCTCTCTATGGAAAAGAACAGCTATTTTACTACTGCAAAGAACTTCGATTGAAAACAACGGGAGAAAAGAAAGATCTGATTGAGAGATTATCGCCACTTGGAAAGTATCCTGATTTGTTTGACAAAAAAGTAGGACAAATTACTGTTGCGTTGAGCTTTTCCACAGCGCTGAACCCGACAGAAATTCCCCCCGCCATCAGCAGACTGGAAAGTTTTGGGGTAAGATAAACACGTAATTGCTCCTGTTGTCACAGACAGTATTATAAATGATTGCTAGAAAACGAAGTACGCTGGAGCAAAAAGCCAATATCGTAAGCCTTATAGAATATTTTCCTCGCGTCGCGCGGTTTCAGTAAAAAATTCTAAAGGATGGGAACAATCCTCAATATGCATATATCAAAGCAAATATGCTTAATTCTTACTCTGGAAACATTTCTCGGCCGGTATGAAAATAAACCCGTTAAAGGGTATTGTAGCTGCCCAGTAGGAAAGAGTGGATTATGCTGCCATGCAATAGCACTGTTAATTCAATTAAAGTTTTTTTCGCTGCAACAAAAAACCTCATCTCCGCAAGACCTGTACGGAGAGACTACAGAAATGGCATGCAAAGGGATCCACAGCAAATCAAAAGGCTGCATCTCAAGTTAAAGTGTCTATACCGCCAAAAACTTATTTTAGGTTTTCATCATCTCTATAACATCTAAAAATGTCTTCAAACCCAAAAAAGTGAATTCCGATGCTTTTTGCCATAAAATCAAGCTTTAAGTTTCCCGCCTTGGCCACGCCCAATGAAGATGACCGCGTAATGTTAGATTGGTGACGAATGACGTCACTTCAGGAATATCTCGAAGCTTTATGCTTTTATTTCGCTTGCTTGAAGACCGCATTGCTTCGCAAACTTCGATTTGTTTGTTTTTTGGCGAGGAAAACTCCTCACCACTACTGAAACAACAATTACCTAGACTAGAAGGATCTCGTGATTCCTGACTTGACGTCACGACCCATTCAGAAACCCAGGCTCTTTTCTGCACTGACTCACGGTCAACTTCATTGGGCGTGGCTGAAGAGGGAACTTTAAGGCGATATATTAGGGCGTTAAAATCTCAGAATCCAATTTTTTTCTTAGAATACCTTTTTACACAGTATAGAGCTACCATAACTATAAAAACCGTGTTGGCGGTATAGACACTTTAAGCTCAAGTACCTACGAAACCTACGTGGAGCAAGGAGAGACATAAAGCGGTCGAGGCAAAGAAAAAAGGTGTAGCTCAGTGCAAATCCAGAGTATAATTATAGTGACTGGTATCGTTGCGATGTTTCTAAAATCGAAGATGAAGTAAAGGAAAAAGTTGCCAAGTTAAAACCAGTGGAGAATCACAAGTTCTCCAGTTTGCTCTGTGGGTACAAGAAAGAGTCTCCCTTACCTTTACATCTTCGGTATAACACCGAGTATCAGAATAAAGAAGCTGGCAGAGAGTACAGGAGCAATAACGTCTTTATCTTTCCCCAAAACTTTCCAGTCTGCTGATGGCGGGGGAATTTCTGTCGGGTTCAACGCTGTGGAAAAGCTAAACGTAACGGTAATTTGTCCTACTTTTTTGTCAAACAAATCAGGATACTTTCCAAGTGGCGATAATCTCTCAATTAGATCTTTCTTTTCTCCAGTTGTCTTCAATCGAAGTTCTTTGCAGTAGTAAAGTAGCTGTTCTTTTCCATAAATAGGTAACTTTTCTGTAGCGATCTGGCTCTTAATATCGCGTAAACAGCATGTTTCGCCTTCTGTTTTGGAAGCCTTTTTGAATCCGGAATTTTAAAATAGTCCGCAAAAATTCGTTAGTGCCAGTCTCCCGCACGATATGAAATTAGGCAATTGGAATAAGCAGAATTCTTCAATCAAGATGTTGCCTGAATACGAGAAATAGTTTGCTATTTCCCATGGTGTCTGAAATTTTCAGTTCATTTTGAGAGTTGTTGTTTTTCAGAGGGAGATACTTGTATATGACGTTTCATGTAAGCGAAACTAATTTAATCGGGAATTTGCACTTGATAAAGTAAACATATCAGCTCTTATTAAGGATAATGAAACGAACAGAAACAGAAAAGTTTCTTTATTTTCTTATCCTTTTGTCTGTGATTACAGGGCTAAGAAAAGACTCCCCCGCCTTGAACTGCAATGACCTGAAACAGAAAGCGCCATCACTCGCGTCAGGCGTCTATTGGATAGACCCAGATGGTGGTCCCCAGGGTAACGCATTCCAGGCCTACTGCGACCAACACACGGATGGTGGGGGCTGGACACTAGTTTGGAGTTATACATTCACCACATACAGGAGCTTCTGGACTGGTGCAAATGCCATCACGCCGCGTCCAAGCTGGACAGCCAAACAAGCCAACACTCGGGTGTCCACAACAGTTCCTCTCACTGAAACACATTACGAGGCCATGAATTTTACTTTGTGGCGCACCATTGGCAAGGAATTTTTAATCAAGAGCAACATCAACAACTGGATCGCATGCAAGGAAGGCACTGGCAGCTTGGTGCAACAGAAGCCGGGATCAATCACTTGTAAACTGGTAAGACGAGTTTCCAACAAGTGTGCTGATGTAGTACCGAAGTCTTTGTGGAGTGGGTCTGATCGCTATGGACCAGGCTTAAGCGCCACTAAAAGCTACTACTATTTTGATGGTAACAAAAACATAAATTCGCCTACCCATGACCCATGCGGAACAAATCGACCAAATCAGTTAAACGGTGTGGCTAATCCACACGGAAATATTTTTATTCGCTAGGCGATTTTCAGTCCTTGTCTTATTTCGATAAAAATCACTCAAAGCTAAACGTAGGCATAAGGGTTGAAAGAGATAAGGTAATTACATAGATCGCTTTATCCAAGGCATCTATTGCTCATGCATGCATGAAGATGTTTGGATTTTTGCATAACAAGAACTGATAATCATTTCCATTTATGCCAGTTAGTATTTCCATGTTTTAAGGATAATTGTAGACTCATTCTTTAAAAAAGTGCAAATAAACGTGGTTTTATATTCACCTAAAGCCAGTGTCTTTGACTCTTGTATTTCAAGTTGATAGTTCCAAAGTGAACGTACGTAGTCATCTGTCCCTGCAGCTCCAATTGCTAAGCGAAAAAAATGTCCGATGAAGTCTTCAAAACTCGCCTTTCACACTGGTAACCGATGTATCAATCCTCCTTAGGAATATGCAAGACCTCTCAAGAGCATTTCACAGCAATAGTTTATGCGAAATTTGGGGAGAAAACAGAGTGAATTATGGGCAATTGGAAATTAGAGAATAGAAATCGAGAGCGAATAATCTTATTGCAGTTGGTATAAATCTTATCCTAGTTCCCAGACTCTCTCTCCTTTGCCTCTCTTGTCGTTGGGGAATACCCTGGCTGCAGCTGGTCACGTGACCACCCAGAATTTGCGTGTGAAAAAAAATGTTCGGCGGGAGGGATGGTGGAGTGTTTTAATTGTTGTTGTGACAGACTTTTTGCGTTTCAAATCCTTGAAGAATAAGTAGAAACCAGGTTTCGAATCAGAATTTTGCCGATGAATTATGCTACATTACTTCTGGCGGCTCCAAAGTAAAAAAAGAAAATCGGCAGCCGAATGAAGCACAAACGTTGCCACGGTTAGCACCATGTAAAATGTCACGTAAAAAATCAACGTGAAACGAGTGGTAGGTTTGAATCTTTGATTATTTGAACTCGCAGAAAATTTATTTTCTTTTTTGTGTGGTATTTTGTATGTTCCAAAGTATTTCTTTATTATTTTCATATTATCATTATCATTATCATTATCATTATCTTAATTCCCCAGTTTACCTAGGGAATATTCGGTCATGTGACGTGATTAGACTTATCGCACGCGAGCGAAAACATTTCATGGATTATAAATAAAGATATTTAATTGCGTCCCACTTGTGTGAATTATTCCCACGATGAGGAATCCGAGTGTATGGACTCGCACCTAGGAGAGCAAGCAAGAACTAGCGCATTTACATTCCAGCAATCCCCACCACACGTGACAAGCGTTGTTACATGCCACCCAACTATAAAAGGACAAAATAACCCAAGAGGACTAACATAAAAATCCTACTCACAAACAAATATTAGATTTGAAATAAGCTCGGATGTAGAACACCTTCAAACCATGTTTATCTTACGCTTTCGAACTGTATACCAGACTTTCCGCGGATCACAACTCTCAAGAAAATCCATAAGCGCACCTTTTACATGTTAGCTGAATAAATAAGAAGGTCAATCTCTTTCAGTATCCATGTCGCATCAGTGTCGCATAATCAGTGACATTTATGAAGCTCGTTTGCATTTGAGGAATGCTGCTAACCTTTTTTCCAGGATTCTTCTTTATCACGAGAACGAGATCGACACGAATATCGCCAGCAATCTATCATGACTCAACCTCTTAACAAACGCCTCCCGTTGGTTTGAAAATCAACCTGAAACACTTATCGACTTAACAAAAAAAATCGTTTGTCATTGATAACCTCATTTAACCTTGCTACCTGTAAGTTACATGCAGTCAGTAAAACAATACGTAACTACAAATGGCTCCAGGAACGCCTGTGATGGGAATATCATTAGAGGAAACTCCACGTCTGCCCTTTGACATCTAGGTTCTTTATTTACCTCCGTCTATTGGGTAAACATCCAAATTGAAACTTAATACTGGTGCCTCGTGATAATCATAAGTTGCTAAAAGCATCCAGGAACATTCCCGACCTGAATTCCTTTTCAGTTCACTGACACACTTCAAGTGAACTATTGCTTTGTTTCTACCCATCTGGGCACTTGAACGAATGCTAATCTCCAAGATGCTTCTCCACATTGGTTTGGCTTTGTTTTTCTTCTCCAGCAGCCTCACAGCCA
>JAHPZR010034804.1:22500-36590 GCA_019787425.1 Platygyra sinensis
TAGATTTCGCAGTTCAATTCTGCTTTCGCTCCAAGTTTTCATTCACTAGAAGCGACGCTCGAGTCAGGTTTGAAAGTGGCGTGATTTTCTTCGACCAATCACAATTCTTTTCTACGCACAGTAACCAATGAAATTGGTTCATTTTGTACAGATAAAAAAAAAAGATTACGTCAAATGGCTTTTTTCCGTCTTCGCCGAAGTGGGCAAAGGCGCGGCAAAGGCCGGCTTTTGCGTTATCTTGAAATATTTTGAATTAAAAAGGTTTTCGTTATTGTATAAAACAAATAGATCATATGTTGCCGTGCGTCTGTTCAGTAATAGATCACAGAAGACGTCAAAATGTGGTAAGAACATCAGTGACACACTCGGCTACGCCTCATGTTCCACTTTTTTGTTCTTACCACATTTTGACGTCATCTGTGATCTACTACTGAACAGACGAAAGGCAACATGGAATCTATTTGTTGAAAAGATAGTGAGTAGCGTAGCCAATCAGAGAACGCCAGAACTCTAGTAGATTTATACTAAAACTCGATGGAAACACGGTACATGTTTTCTATTTCTTAAATATTTCAGGTTCGTAGGACGTTTTGTTGGGTCCTCCTTCGCGTTTTATTTCGTGGTACTGAAGAGTTAGAACTTACTTTTTCAACTTTTGTAATGCCGTCTTAATTTTCTCAAGCTCAAGTGTATGTTTTTGACCTACGGCTTTTTGGATATTTACTTTGCTTTTACTAGTTCAGTAACTGTTGTGGAGTTTTGCACTTTCCTTTGTTATGAGGTAATTGCATTGAAATTTAGGTAAAGAGTTTCAATCTTTATTTAATTTTTGTCCACCATTTTGTTTGTCCGAGCTCAAACTAGGAGATGTCAATTATTTTCAAATTCAAGGTTTTGCACGTCACTCGCTTTCACTTTTTGCACTGGTGAAGTTGCACTGATTTGGGATTAACCATGTTCTTAACCAATCAGAATGCAGAAATATTTGCTTATATATTATTATTTCAATAAGCACGAAATATGCAGTCCATCTCCAAACCTCATGCCTGCTTCCCATAACTCACATGTACCTGAGTCACATGTTAGTTTCTCAAAGCGATATCGTAGGAATATAAATATTGTCTTAATTCGTGGAGTTTCTTTTTAACTTCCTTGCGTTTGCGTCGGTTTATTAGTTATAGGTAAACGGTGGAATTTCTTTGTACAGACGGTTACACACTCGGGTATAGAAACTAGACTACCTTTCAAGCGGCGTCACTGAATATTTAACAATTATTCCATGAGCGCGCGTTGGATATGAGATGATAGATAGCCAACGAGGCGCTACGCGCTTCGTTGGCTATAATCATCTCATATCCAACAAGCGCGAGTGGAATAATTGTTTTCAGTATTAAAAAACGCCCCGAATATATAGAAAACTAGACTACAATAAAAACTAAAAGGCCTAAAAAATCACGCATACGCTCGTCATTTTTGTAGATCATGGTATAATTAACAATTATTCCACTCGCGCTTGCTGGATATGAGATGATAGATAGCCAACGAGGCGCTACGCACCGAGTTGGCTATCTATGATCTCATATCCAGCAAGCGCGAGTGGAATAATTGTTTTATTAAAAACGCCCCCAAATATAGAAAACTAGACTACAATAAAAACAAAAAGGCCCAAAAAATCACGCATACGCTCGCCATTTTTGTAGATCATGGTATAATGGCTCATATACCATGATGGCTAAGCGAATAAAAACTCTCGAATTGCATTATCCAATGATCCAGTTTTTAATAATGGCTCATATACCATGATGGCTAAACCAATGAAAACTCTCGAATTGCATTATCCAATGATCCAGTTTTTAATAATCGAAATTATTCCCACGAGTCAGTTATTTGCCCGTCTAATGATGCTTTCTCCGAATTTTACTTACATTGCTATACATTGAACTCTCTAACTCTGTTTGGCCGAAAAAGTACAGTGAATTTTAGAATTCAGCGGCTTCGGCTCATAACCCTTACCTTGATTATTCTGAATATCACATAAACCTCATCCAATAATTGTTTAAAATTCTGGGCTAGAGAACTTGCAAGCTGGTCTCACAGATTTAGCGTTACATCCTTGAGCCCAAAAAATTCGGGAAAAGTTATATTTCTAATCAAATCGCGATCTCTTTAGCTCTAAATATTCTAAAAGAACAACGTATAAAAAGTGCAATCGGTTTGTAATGATTTTACTTTTCAGTTTCCGAACCACTGAATATGCCGATCATTTTCGATTCGGAGTTTGGCCTATTTGGGGTATCGAAAAACAAAAAGTGCATAAAAAATAATTGATTCATCGAACTCAAAACAATATATATTTTTTTGTAACTAGTGCAAGTAGGCTTTATTCTACGCGACTTTGAAGAAATTCCATTTTCCGCTATTTCCAGCTCTAGTTTATATTTATCGAAGGTGTTCTCCAATTCTGAAGAATGAAATTAATTTGCAGAAAATGCTGATTCGCATTCAGCAGCTGAATTCATGCATAGCATCTGCGAAATTGAAATTTGACGTTCCATTTCAACAAATATCAATATATTGCTGATTTTGAAACAAAGGGTAGATATATTTAAGTTTGACTGGTGTCCATAAATTGAAAAGAAATAAAAAGCAATTTTGTTTTAAGAACAAACTGCATTGAACTTGAATCTCTGAGTGTGACAATAGTGGACGCCGAAGTAGGCTGAAGATCTCCTTTTCTAGAGTGGTGAGGGTGGGAGGGGGGGGGGGGGGGAACGGGGGTTAAAAAATAGAAGTAGCATTAAGCTAGGTTCTTAAACACAGTCTGATCTTAAACTCATCGTTAAAAGCATTTACACAGGGTTTACCTAGATTTATAGATTGCACAATCATCTTTACACAGCTATCAAATTAAAATGTTCTGAAAGACCTTATTAATTGCGAAAGTTATCACAGCTCTGTCTTCCACCAGGGGCAAAGATCATTTCAATTTTTTGTTTAAAAAATTTCGTGTCTACGGAAAAACCTCTTTCAAGGTTACTTTTTTCAGCAACTTGTTGAATCTGAATCAGTCTGCTGTGTCGCTTTTGTTAAATCAGCCCGAGTCAAGCTTAAAAGCAGTTTTAATCAGTTGCACTTTTGCTGAAACACAAAATGTGTTATGTCCATTAACACTTATTAATAAAGAATTGTTATTCTATTTGATAAATCCAGTATCGATCGCGACCAGTCCTAAACAAACCATCGCACGCATAATATGTAGCTACTCTCCATCAAGAGGCACATTCTGTTTTGAACGAGGAGTGGTAAGTATTAAACAAGCTCCGGCTCCGTCCATCCTAATTTTCTATTCTGTGCGATTTTTTCTTCTAAAATTTTGAAACTTCCTTCCTTTTTTAGCATTCATCTGTACTGGGCAGAGCCTTTTCACTGAGTTAATCAACTTACTTCTTGAAGTTTTACTGCTTCGACGTACCTCCAAATGTTCATCCGCGTTAGTTTCGCTTTCATTTTTCTTTTCAGCAGTGCCTTAATACCGAGGTGAGATAAATCAGATAGCTAGTTCTATAATTATCTAATCATTTGAGATGCAATTTTTGAACAAACTTTTGCTAGATAACTCCAACAAATAAATACACGATATCTTTTGAAACGAACACTTCGATATCGACCCTAGGTTAAAGTTGCGTTCTCGCTAGACTCTTTTGCGGGTAGACCCGAATTCAATTCTAGAGCTATGCTTAAAAATGTTTAACTGATACTCCTAAAGTCATGCATTTGAGATTTTTAACCTTGAGCCTCTTATTGTCTTGAGTTCCCCATCCGTCAGTTTCCCAAGATAAGACGTTTTAAAGTGGTCACTTTTAGAATCATAACATGCAACAGTTGTAGCAGTAGTAAGCTGTTGACTTCCCAAGTAGTAGTTTTTTATATGAATTTCATTGTTCTGCAAAAACTAGATTTTTCAACCAGAATATTTTTTATTAAATAATAGAAGTGAAGAATGTTGATGGAAGTGCCAGAATGTCCAAGATTTTGGCACTTCATCAACATTCTTCACTTTAGTTATTTATTGTAGTAACAAGTGCCACGCAGCCTACGATGGTTTTTTTTAGCTTCTTGCATTACATCTCTTTATTAATACTGTCAAAATCTTTTGAAGCCAAAAAAAGAGCTACTATAACATCATACTCTTTTGAAACAACAGTGGTCTGGAGCAGAAGAGGACCAAAATCTGTGTGTTGGACATGGATGAAAAAGGCGATCTGTACCTTTACAAGTTTGCACTACTCTGCAAGAACGAGATTATTAAGCGACTGATCAATGGATCTTATCACATTGCAGAACCAACTGTCGGACCGAGCACAATAGGTAATTCATTGATAAAACTCTTTCCATGGCATAAAGGTGATTTTCAATGCAAACAACTTACTTTTGAATGATCGTTTCACATTCTTTACCATGGAGAATGTTTATACTGTTAAGTCAAGTGAGTCTTGAGGTTGCCATTGTTCCACTCTTTTTGAGGGTGAATCTCAGAGTTCTTTTCTGTCTGAGATCTTGGCGATATACCAGGAAGACTTATTTTCGCAGTAGGCGTATACACGGGACCATTTCTGGGAATGTAACAATAATTCACACTAGTGTTTGGAAAACATCCAGTTTTCAAAAGAAATGCTGTAAAATCAAACAGTAAATTAAGGAACCAAACTCTTGATTGCTTTGAATACAGGACAAAGCAAAGCAAACCCAGCCTTAAGGACGTTCGCGCCCATTGCTACTGCGCATCTCTAGTGCGCACGCTATTCATTGGTCACGAGCGTGCCACGTCATTTTCAAGCGCGCGCACCGAGTCGAAAACTCAATAAAATATAGAACTGATGACCTTTGTGTTAACTTTGTGTGCGAATATTTTTGTTGGATGCTCGGTGACCCCCAATTTTTTTTCGGCCGATCACTTCCTTTTCTGATTCTTTCCATTATACTAAAAAACAAAAAAAATCTGTACGTGGGAAGTTTTAATTATTTCTCATATACTATTCAAATAGGGTCGAATTTGTACGTGGATACAGGTGTGCGTAACTTAGAAGTTGTTTTTTTTTAAGGCTAATTCTAGCTGATTTAATGACATATGTAGCAAAGATCTATCAAATAGGCCTATATGTGCTGTGTTAAACACACATAACTTAGATATGATTCTTCAAATTAACTATATGCCGATAGTAACGAATCTGAGCAAAATCGCCTCAAATGACTGGAAATCCTAGAAATGCTATGGTCTGTGATACGCCTTATCTTCAAAACGAGTTCGGTGACCCCCGATTTTTTTTACGTTTTTAATCTTAACTTATCACTTTCTACCTGCAGACAAAGTTTAAAAAAAATCTGTGCGTGGGAAGTTTTTGGGCGCGAACGTCCTTAAATTGCATGGACTTGAAAAACAAAGCGCCATCACTCGTGTCAGGCGTCTATTGGATAGATCCAGATGGTGGTTCCCATGGTAACGCATTCCAGGCCTACTGCGACCAGCAGACGGACGGTGGGGGCTGGACACTAGTTTGGAGTTACACCTTTACAGCTTACTCAAGTTTTATGAGTGGAGCAAACGCTGTCACGCCGCGTCCAAGCTGGTCAGCCAGTGGAGCTAACACTCCAGTGTCTACAAACAGTTCCTTTGAATGAGACAGAGTTTGGCGCCACGAACTTTTCGTTGTGGAGCACCATTGGTGAAGAATTCCTGATCAAGAGCAACATCAACAACTGGATCGCATGCAAGGAAGGTACTGGCAGCTTGGTTGCAATTTAAGGAGGGGTCAATCACTTGTAAACTGGTTAAGCCGGTTATCCAGTGTGCTGAAGTGGTGCCTCATTTGTTCAAGCTGTTCACCCACGGACCGTATCTCTCCAGCACTGGCCTCTACTATTACTTTGATGGCAGTACATATAGTAGTTGGCCTACCCATGATCCTTGTGGAAAAGGCAAAGATAATCAGTTAAAAGATGTGGCTAATCCACACGGAAATATTTTTGTGCGCTAAAAGCTTAGTCTTCGTCGCGTTTCGCAGAAGGGCCTAATTTTACAATGCTTGCAGACGAGGCATATGAAAAAAAAAAACATTAAGAATTCAAGAGTGATTGGTGTTATTAGCCACAGGTTTTAAAAATCGTACATGTAGATTTGAAAAATTAATAAAATTATGATTTTATGTTCAAGGGTAAACACTGCATAAACGGGACTCCATCCTTAATCCTTGTTTTGAGTTTATTACTGGTTCTCGCCCTTGCTCCGAGGTTTGCATCCTGGGTTTTCCAGCTTTTCCTCCCCCTACAAAAGGCAATATTTCTAAATTCCGCACTCAAGAATATCGGCCCGGGGTCATAACATTGTTTCAAAAGGTTTACAAGGACAAATAGACTCCAAGTGAGCTACCAAGAAAGCTTGTTTCATAACTAAAAGTAGCCTGTTCCAGGCTCTCGGTCAGTGAAGACGATCGAAAAAGGAACGGGCGACAAGCGGGATCAGCGGCGAGCGGGATCCGGGAGAGAAAAGGAGAGGACGGGAGAGCCTGTAAGCATTCTTTTAAAAACCTCATTCCGCCCACCTGAAAAAAGAAACCGTTCCTTGTGTCAAAATGTCAAATGTCAAAATCTCCGTATGTTCGGTATAGAGTTACTCACGCGAGCTTCACGAGGCCAAGCTGATCTTCACAGTGTGTTGCATTCTTCTCCGATCGTTCATGTCTGCTGTGTCTCATCAGAGAATCTTTTTGAGTGTAGAAGTCTCTGTGTAGACGTACAGAAAATTAATTATCGGCAAAGGATTAGACCCATATGGAGGATCGAAACCATCGTCTTGCAAGAACAGAGCCAAATTAAAACAACGGCATACACCGAATGCAAATATGGCGGACCACTCGGTCATCGCCCGGGACGAACCGAATGAAAGCGAGGCTAGTTGGGCTTCGATGTTTTGTTTTAAAATGCTTCCCCAGAAAACTCTTCCTTTGTGGTCGATCTGTTGTTTTATTTCGCTGTGCCTACGAGTTGCTGTGTTTCTGAATGCGACGAGAGGGGAAAGAAATCTTCCACCGTTAACCTCTAAGGGAAAATAGTGGATCAATGCAATTCGTTGAGACGGAGAAAAGGAGTTCACGATCGCCGCCGGGACTAAAGTTTGTTTGCTACCTTTCAGGATAGAAGATCGTTTAAATGACGATTTTATGTGGTGTCTGGTGGTGTTCCAACACGGTTTTCATGGCCGATACCCTCCCCAAGTTAAAGAAAAGGTCTTCTTGAATGATATCCTATGTCTCAAAGGAAGAAGTTATTTGCGTTCGCGTCCACTCGCATCATTGCGCGGAATCGCACGGATTAAATATAAATACTACGGTGCAATAACCAAGCGAATGAACTTCAACTGCCCCGTCGCTGAAACCAGTTAAAGCATTGAACCAAATAACAACAACTTGGAGCTAAATGCGAACGCTTATACATTTTCTAAGATCGATTCCACCCTGAACTTAAACAGTTCCTTCGGCGAATGTGAACTCCTTGCCTCCGTCTCTTTGGTTTCCCCTCAGAGGCGAACGAGAAAACTGAAAAAAAGAACACTTTCTCTGCTGTGGAAGATTCCACTCTGTTGCGGTGGCATTCAGGAAAACACAAAAACGCGTAGGGAGGGCGAAACAAAGGCACCAAATCGACAACGAAGCATGACTTTTCTGAAAAAGCATTGTGAAAACAAAACATCGAAGCCCAACTAGCCTCGTTTTCATTCGACTCTTCCCGAGCGACGACCGAGTGGTCCGCCATATTTGCATTCGGTGTATATACAACACGCAAAACGGTAAACAGACTTGCACGCAAACAGCTACATTTGAATCATGTGGTGCCAGAACGAACAAAGGAGTTACAGACCTAAACATCGAGCTCGAGAGACAAAAGCTCGATCAAACTGATGCAAAAAACAGAAGAACGTCTCTAAGACGTTTAGCTTTCTCGTAACGTTACGACAGCCTCAAACGTGACTTGAGAACAGTGACAGATTTCCGGCTTTTGTTTTACGGCGCCGAAAATTATCGAAAAGCTAATTTATATTTACACATTAAAAACAGCGGAAACCATCTAAAAATGCAAACTTCTCCCGAAATGGCTGGGAATAATGGCAGAAACATCTATCCAGGGGCCAGATTGATCAGACGCGTTCTTTACTCTATTCTGAGCGCTTGGGTAAATTTGGACCCCTCGAAATCACGCGCGTGTATCACGCTCGCCATGTTAAGCGTCACTTCGCTTCAGACAAACAGACAAGGTGTTGATATAAACTGTCAAAAGTAACCAATCAGAGGGTATACCAGGGGCTGGTATACCGGAATAAGGTTTTTAAAACAATGCTTACAGGCTCTCCTGACATCTCCTTTTTCCCTACCAGACCCCACTCGTCGCCCGCCCGCTTTTTTAATCCTCCACTGACAGAGAGCCTGGAACAGGCTAATCACTTTCTGGTTATAATTTCTGATGATTTGTGAATGCATGAATGTATACTTTGTTTCCTAGATGGCTTGACACTTTCTACCTGTCAAGTTTTTTCCCAAGTATTACTTTCATAAAATTTGTTTTGAGCTACCGCAAAATCTAACTTAACGCGGACCGATTAACAACGTGCGTGATAAGCACGAGTACAGGCATAAATGGGGTAAGATTGGCTTTTATTTTTATTTTATTTTTTCGAAACAGTGCTTGGTGGAGAATATTCACGGAAAGTTTCAAAAAAAATTGATCGGTAACTTTTATTTCTGAGAAATCACCTTACCGGCGAATCTTAAGTCCCAAACATGGGCAGACGGCTAACTTGAAACCGTTAACCCGTTTGTGGTAAGATCGCCAAACCTCGATCTTAAGGTCTCTAATATTAGTATTACTGCAGAAGTGAAAAATACCCACATTATGTAGCCCATGTCCATAGTAAAATATTGAAATACATTTTTTAATGCTATCAAGGAGAAATTACTGTTTAAACATCGTTTACCAATATTTCCCCCCCAAAAAAGCTGGAATCACTTACGCCTGCATCTTTTTCCGGAGTAAAGCTCATAGCCAGGATAGCATCTACAACTGTAACTACCAATGTAGTTAATACATATATGATCACAACCTCCGTTGCCAATTTCACACTCATCACAATCTATGCTCTTGCTTCTACTTCCACTGCATTGACGCCCACCGTGAGCCGGGGAAGGATTGTTACAGTAGCGATATCTGGTTTTGTATCCATTTGAGCATTGGGTTTCGTCCCAGCTAGCTGGCTGCCATGAACCCCATGCGCCATGTCTTGGTGCTAGAAAAGAAATAATACACTGGTGCGCTTAATTTTCCCAGCAACCATCAATTTTCAGATGTTAAATTTTAATTGATTTCCAACAGTGCATTTTCAGTGATGCATTTCTATCTAATGTAGATCATAAATGATGATCAGCTCAGAATCTAATGGCTGCCAAGCACGCACCTTTCTGTTTTTCTTTTAATTTGATGATAGTGAGTTAAACTAAGCTGAGAAGGTGAAATAGACTTTTCCCGCATGGCAACAAACAATGGCGCTGAGTCGAGGTCAGGATGGACATAAATACAGCCTGAAGGTATGAAAATATTTACCCCAACCTCGCTCTAGTGCTACTGTTTCATCGCACCCAAGTGGAATGCGGGAAAGGTCTTATGAACTACCAGCAAAGTTAGAACAATAGAGATCATTAGTCTTCACTTGCACGCGAAGATGCTACCTGCTACCTGATGAATGTTCAATTACATGTCGTCTGCAAAGAAATGACGCGTTGTTTAACTGCCAGCCGAAATCTGAGATCTGCAGAATTTACTGAACACTTAGAAATCTCCGAAAATTTAGCTGATATCGAGATTTAAGGTGGCTCGAAACAGTTTTCATCTTTCCCAGACTAGGTTTACATATTCTTTTCCAATTACAGTTTGGTTTATCGTATCAGTGTGAAATTTCCCACAGACATAAATGAAACGTCATAGAATCATTACATTATATTTTTTTCCAGAAAACCTGTTACCATGGCAACGATATAACGCATTCAGTTGCACCCCCAAAATCGAAAGCTATCGTGTTATTAAGAGAACGGGTCGGTGAAATCTTCTCAAACTCCTATATTACATGTTATTAGGAATGATCGTCAAAATATGTGACTTTAGAAAAACTCTGTAGGACAGAAGGAAGTAAAACGTAATTTTTGACCATTGCTTTTTAAATTTTTTTCCCACCTACAGAATTTTTTAAGAAGTGGTATATATATGCATCCGATTGATCTTAGTTGTCACCAAAAATTGAAAAAAATTCACCGACTGGAAGCGAAAATATTAGCACACAAAGTTGGAAGATATGAAAAAGTCAAGGTCGACTAGATCCCACTTTACGCATGCGCGAAGTTGTTCACGCGCGCTCAATCGAGTTCCTGCGCGTGCGAAACGACCGGCTTTCATCCGGACGTATTCTTTGTGACAAGGAGATATTTTTTCCTGACGATGGTTTTACGGGTTACAAGAAAAGTAACCAAAACCGATTTGGGAGAGCTCTACCGTTCGCATTTGCATTAACGTGTTACAAGATCTATTTTCTCTACTCTTCTCTCTCTGATTTTGATTCATTCCGCTGACGCGTGCATCTTAGTAATGATGTGTGTAGATTGCGCGCGCACGTGCAGCTGAAAACCCTTTCGAGCCTCCTTAACCGCCAAAGTGGTAAATCGTCATTTTCTCGAAAACGACTACGGTGACCTATCATTTTTTTCTGGTGTTTTGAATTGAGTAGTAAATTTCTCTATGTAAAATAAATATGGGCCGATTCTCAGTGTTGAGAAAAAAAACAATTGTCAGAAACGTGATTTAGGTAGTAATCGTGACTATAATCATGGTGCTATTATAAGGATTCCTATGAATCGAAAGAGCCTCGATTTCGATTACTTGAAATCGAGGCAAATGCGGTGATATACATACATCCAAAATAGATCTCAAATGAGCCTGGCTTCTGGCGCAGGCAATCCAGACTGGTCACGAACGCGACCGAAATTAGTCTGCTGCGAAGCCTGGTGGCTTCGCAGCAATTAAAGAATCGTGAGAGTGGTTTTTAAAGCGAATCGCCACACTTAGAAGTACTAACCGAGGCCTCATAGCAACTCAAGTCTCCTTCGAAGCCGTTTTGTTGGGAGCGTTTGTGGCATCCCAAAAAAAGGCTGCGAAGGAGACTAGAGTAACTCTGGCGCGTCATGTTTTGAAGATAGAAAAAGGTCTCTTCGCTGTTTTTGTTTGTTTTTCCAAATGTAATAAATTCTGTTTACACAGGTTCAAAACTCTCGTTTGATTAAACCAAACCAAAACTTAAGCGAAATCGCTTATCCCAGAATAGCACAGAAAATCTAATATTCTGAACCGCGAACAGATCATCCGATGACAAACACAAACAAACGAATTGCATCCATAACAAACTTTTCAAAAGAGGTTAAGTAATTCTCAGCACACACAAACTGGAATGCAAGTTTGTGTTTTCGTAGCGCTTTCAGAAATGGACATAGTGAATATAAGCGGAGAATGTATCTATTGCGTTTCTTTTTTGTTTTGAGTCTCACGTTCATGCTGCTTATTCAATCCGCGAGAAATTGATCCTTTTATATGAGTAAGAAATAAACACGTTAGGTATGAAGCTTTATGCATTCGACCAACGCATAGATAAGATCAAACAAGCGAGGGGACAAATCCCGTCAAAAGGGACAAATCCCTGTTTCCAACAACGGCCCTCGTGACGTGTGACAAACTGTCATAACAAATAAAGCGCGAAAACCGTACGTAGTTAAGTTTCTAAGTTTACGAGTTCCGCAGTCTAACCGTAATTTTGATTGGCTTACTGAGTTCTTTGGCGTTTTTCTTTGCTTATGGTAGGGTATTGTTTTGGATTATTCCGATCTGAAGTGTCAGTATAATTATTGCATACAGGTAGCATGACAGCGTAATCTTTGAAAATTTGGTGGTCCTAAACTCATAACTAAGTGAAGCGTGACCAAATACATGTTTTGCTGAAGCAACAAAGCACTTAAAAACCCGAGCAAAAGACGATAGCATTTCCGCATATTACGTTTAAAGTAGTAAATATATCATCAGACAAGCACACGCATGTCCTATAATATCAGGAAAAAAGTTGTAAATACAAATTAACTGTTTTCCTGTTTGAAGATACAGTTTGATTTCGGCTTTCTGCTAAGTTTGACTGAAAGTAAAAAGATAATTGCATTGTTACATAATACATTGTATAATCAACTTTTAAGCGGCGTTTGGCATGGTGCACTTTATGAACCAAAAGAACGTCATAAGGAATTCTAAAATACAAAAAATATATATATTCAGTTAGTTAAGAGTCATTGAGCAGATTTAACCTTTTGGTTATCTGTGCTTTACATGTTTCGCGCCGCTTTATTTCGATGCTGGGATTAAATGACCATAAATGAAATTTGATTGATCATTATGAGTTCTTTTGGTGATTTGTGCTTTAAATGTTTCGCACCGTTAATTACGTTGCTTAAATTAAATGGAATAAGATCAATGAGTTAAAGTTTCTAAAATCATTTTTAGCACTGATTCCGGAAAGATCTTTTTCCTTCGGAGTGTTAGAGTGTGCTTGTGTGAGGTGATCTGGACTTGTATCAGTGATCCAAAATCACTTGGATTACAATGTATGGAGGATCATATTAACGAAACCGATGAATTTCTGACTCTTGTCATAGATTCATAGCCGTCATGATCTGAGTGATCTTGGATCACTGATAATTCTCATCCAGGTCAATCTACAAAGTAAAGAATCGTGAGAGTGGTTTGTAAAGCTAATCACCACTGTTTGAGGTGCTAACTGAGGCCCATGAGCAACTTTTACACCATGCCTCGAAAGCTCCTAAGTGAAATAAATATAGTTAGCTGGAGCCCAGAGGCAAATTTCTGCTGGCTACCCTACTGCTGTTCTATCAGTTTTTTTTTTGAAGATCGAAAGAGTTCTTTGTGCTGCACTTCCTTGTTTTTTTTCCTAATGTGATGAATTCTGTTTACACAGGTTCGAAACTCTCTTTTAATTAAAAGAAACCAAAACTTAAACCGAAACCGCTTATCCCAGAATAGCACAGAAAAACTAATTCTCAATCTCGAACTGATCATTTCATGACAAACACACATAAACGTATAGCATCCACAACAAACTTTTCGAAAGAGATCAGTTCTCCGCACAAACAAACTGGAATGTAAGCTTGTGTTTTCTTAGCGCTTTCAGTAGTGGTCGATAGTTACTATAAGCGGAGAATGTATCCCTGCTTTCTTTTTTCGAGTTTCATATCTGTGTTGTTTCGGAAACGGAAGCTGACGATTCGCGAAAAATTGATTTTTTTTTTTTTAGGAGTAAGAGACAACTTGAACACGTGAGGTATGAAGCTTTGCATTCGACCAACGTATAGATAAGATCAAATAAGCGAGGGGACAGATCCCGTCAGAAGGGAAAAATCCCGTCAGAAGGGACAAATCCCTGCTTCCCGTTGAAAGTGCCTTTGCGTCGTATGGTACAGGACAAAACCTAAATGCCAAAAATCAAACATTAAAAAAAAGTGTATAAAATGATAAAGGATGGTTCAGGTTTGGGAAGTTTTAAACAATTCGTGTACGAAAAGTTTAGGTCATGAAACTTAAAAGCTGCCCCTAACAAATACAAGATATATCTGCATGGAGGTGCTTAAGGTCACTCCACTGAAATAGAACCCACACTGAGATTTTTCTCAAACTTTGCCAATAGGCTAGTTTCGAATTGTGCAGAAACAAAAGAACAGAGTCGAGGTTCAGGGGAATAATTAGCATTTTGTATTGTTCATAACAAAGGAAAATGCAAATTATTCCCCTGAACCTCGACTTTGTTCTTTTGTTTCTGCAGAATTCGAAACTAGCCTATTGATTGTTTATATTATAGAAACTTAAATTTTGAAATAAAAATGAGGGGTCCCCATGTTCGTTTAGGAGCAGCAGCACCTTGTTTATTCCATACAAATCCTTATAAT
>JAHPZR010034806.1:0-10000 GCA_019787425.1 Platygyra sinensis
AAAAAGGCGATCTGTACCTTTACAAGTTTGCATTACTCTGCAAGAACGAGATTATCAAGCGACTGATTAATGGATCTTATCACATTGCAGAACCGACTGTCGGACCGAACACAATAGGTAATTCATTGATAAAACTCTTTCCATAGCATAAAGGTGATCTTCAATGCAAGCAACTTACTTTTGAAATGATCGTTTCACATTCTTTACCATGGAGAATGTTTATACTGTTAAGTCAAGTGAGCCATGAGGTTGCCATTGTTCCACTCTTTTTGAGGTTGAATCTCAGAGTTCTTTTCTGTCTGAGATCTTGGCGATATACCAGGAAGACTTATTTTCTCGGTAAGCGTATAGGCGGGGACCATTTCTGGGAATGTAACAATAAGTTCACACTAGTGTTTGGAAACATTCAGTTTTCAAAAGAAATGCTGTAAATCAAACAGTAAATTTAAGGAACCAAACTCTTGATTTTCTTTTCTTATTTGCTTTGAATACAGGACAAAGCAAAGCAAACCCAGCCTTGAATTGCAAGGACCTAAAACACAAAGCGCCATCACTCGTGTCAGGCGTGTATTGGATAGATCCAGATGGTGGTTCCCATGGTAACGCATTCCAGGCCTACTGCGACCAACAGACGGACGGTGGGGGCTGGACACTAGTTTGGAGTTACACCTTTACAGCTTACTCAAGTTTTATGAGTGGAGCAAACGCTGTCACGCCGCGTCCAAGCTGGTCAGCCAGTGGAGCTAACACTCCAGTGTCTACAACAGTTCCTTTGAATGAGACAGAGTTTGGTGCCACGAACTTTTCGTTGTGGAGCGCCATTGGTAAAGAATTCCTGATCAAGAGCAACATCAACAACTGGATCGCATGCAAGGAAGGTTCTGGCAGCCTGGTGCAATTTAAGGAGGGGTCAATCACTTGTAAACTGGTTAAGCCGGTTATCCAGTGTGCTGGTGTGGTGCCTCATTTGTTCAAGCTGTTCACCCACGGACCGTATCTCTCCAGCACTGGCCTCTACTATTACTTTGATGGCAGTACATATAGTAGTTGGCCTACCCATGATCCTTGTGGAAAAGGCAAAGATAATCAGTTAAAAGATGTGGCTAATCCACACGGAAATATTTTTGTTCGCTAAAAGCTTAGTCTTCGTCGCGTTTCGCAGAAGGGCCTTATTTTACAATGCTTGCAGACGAGGCATATGAAAAAAAAAACATTAAGAATTCAAGAGTGATTGGTGTTATTAGCCACAGGTTTTAAATATCGTACATGTAGATTTGAAAAATTAATAAAATTATGATTTTATGTTCAAGGGTAAACACTGCATAAACGGACTCCATCCTTAATTCTTGTTTTTGAGTTTGTTGCTGATTCTCGCCCTTGCTCCGAGGTTTGCATCCTGGGTTTTCCAGCTTTTCCTCCCCCTACTAAAGGCAATATTTCTAAATTCCGCACTCAAGAATATCGGCCCGGGGTCATAACATTGTTTTAAAAGGTTTACAAGGACAAATAGACTCCAAGTGAGCTACCAAGAAAGCTTGTTTCATAACTAAAAGTAGCCTGTTCCAGGCTCTCGGTCAGTGAGGACGATTGAAAAAGGGAGCGGGCGACAAGCGGGATCAGCAGCGAGCGGGATCCGGGACAGAAAAGGAGAGGGCGTCGCGCACTCTTTCTCTACCAGACCCCGCTCGATGCTCGTCCCGCGCTTCTGTCCGATCCGTCCCCACTGACCGAGAGCCTGGAACAGGCTAAACTAAGAGAGATTTGCACGACTGAATTGAAATTTTTAATTTTTATTTTCTCCTGGAATATTTCGAAAACTAAGTTTTCATGCTATGTGTTGAGTCATATCAAATGCCTTGAAAAACGAAATGCTGCGTCTCAATTGGAGCCAAAGAATTCTTACCTCCTGCATGCAGACAAGGAAGTTTCTTCCACTCACGTGTTGGGGGTGGACCGATCGAGTCATTTCCCCTCGGAAGTTTCTCGCGCAAGACATTCCACTTTTGTTTCTTTTTCTTTCTTTTTCTCGCCAGAAAAATATATTTTTCTCTTTTTTACAGTCTATCTTCTTCTTTTTTTAGTTTTCGGCGTTTGAACATTTCATCCGAAAAACTTCGTCTCACAAACTTCTGCCTTCACAGCTACAACGCCTGATTCCCAATCAACTTTTTGCGTTAAAGTAGTTGTTCTGTAGTTTCTCAGTTGGGTCTCGCATGGTAGAAAAGGCCAATAGTAACGTTTTGATTTGACCTGAGAACTCAGAATTGTTTTAGTACACTGACCAACAAGACTGTCCATGACTACACATTGCAGAGCAGTTCAAGACATCGTACGTACACCATTGAAAACGCTAACCCGAAATAAGAAAGTTGTTCCCTTCAAAATCATTATATCGTAGACATTAGCGAAGATGTAAAACATCTTTTAAAACCTGTTTATGTTATGCTTTAAAACTATATACCAGCCCTTTCCGAAGAGCAAATGCTCCGGGAAATTTCATAAGAACACCGTGCATATGTCAGCTGGAGGTCAGCCTTTTTCAGTATCCATGTCGCCTGATCAGTGACACTTATGAGGCTCGTCTGCATTTATGTTGTCAACCTTGTTTCCAGGGTCTTTCTTTTTCCTGCATCGTGGATGAGGAGAGATCCTGGGAACAAGGATCGAATATTGCCGGGTTATTATAACTCAGTCTTTTTTCGCAAACGGTCCCCGTGTCTTATAAAACACTAAATATTGACTTGATAGAAAATTGTTTGACTTGGATAAACTCAACTAACCTTGCTAGCTGGATAAGTTCCAGTGCGATACAATTCTTGTTGACTTTACTTATTGACTTATTTCGCGAATGGCAACAGGGAAGCTTGACGTCATGTGAATCATGAGACAAAACTACACGTCCGCCCTTTGACAAGCAGATTCTTTATTTACTGTCCTCTGATTGGATAAACCTCTAAAGTGGCTGATAAATACCGGTGTCTCATGACAACTCTAAGCTGCCAACAATTCAGGAATATTCTAACTGACTTCCTTATTAGTTCGCTTCAGCTGAGCTGCTTTGGCACGTCCCAACTGTATCACGCCACAATCAGTCTGAATATTTGTACGAATGCTGATCTCCAAAATGCTTGTCCAGATTGGTTTGGCTTTGTTTTTCTTCTCTGGTAGTTTCTTAACAGCCAGGTAAGACAGAAACTGAGTTACAGCGATAATAGCGACGCTTTCTCCAGTCAAAATGATCCATGGAATGGCAACTCAATCTCACGTCAGCTCACATCCAGTCCGCGGTTTGCTCAGTGACTGATAGCCGACGCTCAAAGTAGCTCCCGTCTTTCGATAGTTTAAAACTTCTTTGTTGGTATAACACGGGAGAACTGAAGTATTTTGTCATTTGTTAACGAAAAGAAGCGAAGGCATCTGTTCAGACCTCAAACTAATTTTGAGGCTTGAGCTGCGCTAATTAAAGTGACGTTACTGAGACATTAACGGCCACTCTTAGAATCATTGACAACAGTCTTACATTTTTAACGGAATTATATATTGTTCTATAAAACTCAGTTTCTCAGCCTGGCCTGTTTCTTTCAGTCGTACATAACATCCAAATAGCTTGAGCCGAAAGAGGAACTATTATTACATCACACTGTGTTGTCTTTCAAAACCAGCAGGTGTCTGGAGCTAAAGAGGAACAAAATGTGTGTGTTGGACATGGATTGAAAAAGGCGATCTGTACCTTAACAAGTTTATACTACTCTGCAAGAACGAGATTATCAAACGACAGATCAATGGATCTTATCACCTTGCAGAACCAAGTAACGGACCGAGTACAATAGGTAATTCATTGTTAAAACTCTTTTCATGGCATGAGGGTGATCTTCATCACTTTCCTCATATGCATAACACAAAACTATCTCTAAACCTAAAGAAGATAATCCAAAAAGGAAAACATCATATTTTTATTATTTTGAATAGCCTTTCAAATAAGCAGCAATTATTTCTAACTTCATTGGCACTTTAAAGCTCGAGTTGTTAAATTATTTTCCTTTCCGTTCTAAATACAGGACAAGGAAACGAAAAACCCAGCCTTGAACTGCAAGGATCTGAAACAGAAAGCGCCATCACTCGTGTCAGGCGTCTATTGGATAGATCCAGATGGTGGTTCCCATGGTAACGCATTCCAGGCCTACTGCGACCAACAAACGGACGGTGGGGGCTGGACACTAGTTTGGAGTTACAGCTTTACAGATTTCTCAAGTTTCACGAGTGGAGCAAACGCTGTCACACCGCGTCCAAGCTGGTCAGCCAGTTCAGCTAACACTCGAGTGTCCACAACAGTTCCTTTGAGTGAGACACATTACGAGGCCATGAACTTTGCTTTGTGGCGCACCATTGGTAAAGAATTCCTGATCAAGAGCAACATCAACAACTGGATTGCATGCAAGGAAGGCACTGGCAGCTTGGTGCAACAGAAGGCGGGGTCAGTCACATGTAAACTGGTTAAACAGGTTTCTAAGCAGTGCGCTGGTGTGCTCCCTACTTCCTTGTCCGTGGATAATAATGGATTGCGCATTTCAGCGAACTCTTTATACTACTATTTTGACGGTTACACAGGTAGTTCTTGGCCTACTCATGATCCATGTGGTACAAACAAAGCCAATCAGTTAACAAATGCAGCTAATCCACATGGAAACATTTTTGTTCGTTAAAGGCCCTTTTAATTAAGAGAGTCTTCGCTACCATAAGTACCTACTTGCTCTCAACGGTCTTTCTGGTATAAGGTGAAAAAGACTGAAGTCGTGAATTCTTGGATTGTACAAATTCAATTTAATTCGTGCTACCCAATTGCTTTTAATAGAATGCTATAGAAACTGAATATCATGTTCAAATATGTTAGGGTTTAGGTGATCACGCTTTACTCTTCTCGATATTCTTATTGTGTTTGTAAGGGGCCTGCTGATAAAGTGCTGCAAATAAAATAGAGACGGTAGTATTTGCGACTTGATTCCTAAAAAGAACTGCGAGAGAAATTGTCTATTGCATTTCTCCTCAATTTCCACAAAATCGAACTTTTTTGTAGAAGGTGGTCACTTTCTTCTTCGATTTCGTACAAACGATGAAAAGAACTGATTTTCCCATATTTAGGCCTTTAAGCTGTGGAGTTTTATCCAGTTTTCGATTTCCAAGATGTAATTACCGGGGCCCAGCACCGGTCTTAAGGACGTTCGCGCGAAAATTTTCCAGTCGATAGAATTTTTTTAAATTTTTACTGCAGGCAGATAATGAGTTACATGTGCCAGAAATGCAAAAAAAATTGGGGGTCACCGTCTTCGTTTCAGAGATAAAGCGTGTGGTAAACTGCACTGATTTCGAAAAATTGCCCCATATAACTGCGCACGGTCTGCAGGGGTTTATAGTTAAAAATATCGAAGGTGAGTCAACAGAGGCAAACGATCTTAGTCATGTTTTGTAGAAGTGGGTCTGTTGCATAAATATTTCCAAATGTTACTGACGTTTTTACAAAATTTAACCCTTTAAGAGGCATTTGAAACCGCCGCACAGATGCTCGAAGAGCTAATAAGAACGGAATTCGATGGTGCATTTTGCCAAAAATTCAAACTTCTAGTCGATAGATTTTTTTCATTTTTTCCGTAAACGTAGAAAATCAGTAGAGGAAATGATCCATCGAAAGAAAAATTGGGGTCACCGAACATCCAAGATCGTTATATCCATGCAAAGCTCTAGCAATGGCCATCCGCCCTATCATTTCCTTATTTTATGACTTAGCGCGCGCGCTCATGGATGACGTGGCATGTGAATTTGCGTGCGCAGTAAGGATGCGCAGAAACAATTAGCGCGAACGTCCTTAAAAATGCCTTAAAATGCAGACGGTTCGTTTTTTCAACGTTACATTGTTAGGGATATATCGCTGACTTGAGATATATCGCGGGCTCGTTACTTTTGGCAGTGCTCGCTGGCTCACCGAAATCTTATCCGCCATTTTGAAAAGCACGAGGGCACAGTCAAGAGAAAGATTATAGCTTTTTGGGGAACGACACAAACCTTTACGATGCACTAGTTTATGAGCGAAAATTTAGGAGTGAATATTTGGAGAGACAAAATTTACGAGCGATCACTTAAGAGTGAACCTTCCATCGTGAAACCTGGTGAAACTTATCATGTCGAGAATCAAAGCGAAAATTTATCAAAGCTAACTTTATATCATCTTAAAAATGTGCTACAAGGCGATCTAGATGTGCTCATGTAGAAATTTGTCTTCAAAAAGATTTCAACGATTAAGATACCGAAGTCTTCAAAGCTCCATCGCTATGTTAATAAGGTGAGAAAACTTGATCATGCACGATATAAGTTAGCCTGAATTTCAGCCGCCTCCTCCTCTCGCTAAGTCTCGGGAGAGAGACGCCGTCTCTCTCCCGAGACTTAGCGAGAGGGGAGGCGGCTGAAATTAAGGCTCGATATAAATGTAATAGCAAACGCGATCCAAAGATAATTAACTTAAATAAAATGGCTATACCCAAGAAAGTTTCTTTGTTGTCTTTCTTTAGCAGGCATTATCACAATATCACAAGAAACTAAAATGTAAAGCACGTCAATATTTATCATTGTTTTCTTGCAATTTTGTGAGTCATCACCATTATGTGAATTTCAAACTAAGTAAAGATGTTGAGAAAAATCCAGGACCTACTTAATACGTACAACACTGATCATCATGAAGTAATAATTAGACCTTTTATGGCAAAATCACAGCTCAATAATGCAGTTGACCTCTCCTATTTCCTCTAAGAATTTGATGCAGTCAAGATTAGGTGAACTTGGTTTACAATCAATTAAATAGATGTTGGCGGTGCAGGTGATTGTTTCTTTAGATCTGTATCACATCGATTATATGTCAATAGCAACCATCATGTCTATATGTACCGCTGGGGAGACAAAAAACTTAGAGTTTTTTGTCTCTGATTGTGAGTTACGTCAGTATTAGCCTCCAAAGAAGAGGGGGGAGGAGTGCGAGAGGTTAACTATATTTATGCAATCCCGTGTTCCACTGGGCCCCGGTAAGTTCCACTTAGTGGTTCTAGTTCATTACTATGTTCCTGCATAATTCAGTACATTTATTTGGTTGGTCGTCATACATTAGCTGTTATATTTAGTGTATAATTTGTATGTTATAAAAAATATTTTCCCTTGGTCATATTCCACACCAAAGGAATCTTTTGTTGATCTGAAGTTAGCACTGAACTGGGCTCATCCTCGGTGTACGAACAGTGACGTAAAACAAGGAAAAATAAACAAGTCAACGTAATACACCCTAACCCTAACAATAGCTACAAAACAAAGAAAAACGTCAGAGGATTTTTACACCGAGGTAAACCCCTGAACTGGGTAGTTATATTTAATTCGAATCACGATTCAGTCAGTCAGATTTCGAATAGCTTGTGAACAGGCTCTCGGTTTCAGAGCGGAAAAACGTATTGCTCAGCTTTCTGCGCATCCCCAGCCCTGCTTGCGGGCTTGTAGTCCAGTCCCTGAACTCTCCTTTCTTCCCGCCCCATATAGGGGCTGAACCCGTGCGGGCGAAAAAGAGTCCAGGATAACTTGCATGCGCATGCTCAGAACGCCGCCATTTTTTCCTCCCAAATCGGGGGAAAAACCCATATTTGGAAGTACTTTCCAGATTTGGCTTGTGGCGCGATTTTCTGAATGATAATATACAAGCAACAATTTCTGCATTCAGATTGATTAAAAACATGTCAATTAATTCCAAATCAGTGGAATTTCACCAGTGCCACGCTATTAAAACCACATTCGATTTGTTTTTTTTTTATCACAATATCAAAGATAACGAAACAAATCTTTGCCAAGATTTGAAAACACCGACTCGGACTTGAAAGTGCACGCGCTGCATTATGCAAATGAGCTACTTGTACGCGTCAGACTTTCCTTTCAACAACTTTTGCAAAATCGCTCAACATACAGAAACAACACGAAAAAAATGTTTGAGAAAAGAGTAATGATGCGTACTCGTCGATAAGAGTACAGGCCACGATAAACCATATTTCGATTTTTACGTTTCTTTTATGTTTTTACGACAATACCAACGTCAAAGAAAATGTTTTCTTTCAGAGCGCGAGCTGAAAAGGCATTGCGCGACACATTGACGCGACCGGTGTAGTTGGGACCAAGTAATTTTTGATTGGTTCGTTCTGAGCATGCGCATGCAAGTTATCCTGGACTCTTCTTTCGCCCGCACGGGTTCAGCCCCTATATGGGGCGGGAACAAAGGACAGTTCAGGGACTGGACTAGCGGGCTTGTGCAATCAGGGCGAGCCGAGAGCGGTCTGGTGACGACGGAGATAGCGTCCCACTCGCTTCGCTTGTAGACTCCCAACTGCTTCGCTCGCCGAATATTGTTTTCTGCCCTCATTGGGAGCCTTTTCACAGACTAGGTTTCGAATCAGCCAAAAGCGCCGTTTAAATCAGGAGAACAACATTTTCGTTTCCAGGGTCTTCGCCCACCAGTGCTCGAGCCGAGAGAGCCTGGGAGCCAGTCTGGACAAAACAGCCTCAAAGAACTAATACAATGTCATAGAATCCTCAAAACGCCTCGCAAGTTCCTCCTCCCCAGGGGCCCCGGCTGGGCCAGCTTTGTCACACGATGTTGAGGCAAAGTTCCGTTGACCAGCGCTGGGATATCTTCAGATTGATATCCGAGGGCAGTAAGTCCGTTATTAACTCCTGTACTGTACATGAAGTCACGGAGCGTGTCGGACAGTAATATACCGGCATGAGCTAGCTTCACATTTGTGGTGTCGGCACCTTTAAAAACGTAATAAACAAAAACGTATTTTCTTTTTATTTTCTTTGCCTGCTTAATGGCTGGAAGGGTGGCGCAGCTACCTTAATGATCAGTGCATTTGACTCCCAAACAAAGCAAGCGGTCAGAATTTCAGTGCTAGCGCCAAATGTAAAGAGTTTCCAGTGTTTTTTTTTTGACCTTATCTCACGGGCTGATGCTTTACATAGGGTAACCTCATTACGTCTTCCCCTTGGACAGAATTGTTCGAGAAACTTCCGGCGGAAGTCATTGTGTTGTGTTCTAGGGCAATACACTAAACTGTCACAGTGCCCCTCTGTCGACCCAAGGCTAAAAGAAAGTGCCGCTAGGTTGTTGTTGCAATCTGACAAAATGCTGGTGAGTAACCTGCGACGGACTTGCATCCCATCTGGGGGATGGGGTAGAAACTGAGATGAGCTCCGACGATATGGGTTACGCAATCTCAATACCAGAGGCCCTTTCCTTCACCTAGGAAGTGAGGGACTCTGACAAGCCCTGGGATCGGAGTTGTGGGTTTGGTTGACCAGTGTGTGTAGACTTACGCTTAGGTCGTAGAAAATAGTCTAAAACCTTCATCGATATTTAAAGGGGCTACGTAACCGTTTGCGCATCAAGGAAAGTTTAGTTTAAATTTTTTCAAGTTGTTCGTTTGCGATCCGCGTCAATATTCTCCATCCTTAACCTTCTTTGGCCCTTTATGGTTTCTTATTATCTCTTTGGTGTTTTTCTATCTTAGTAGAGTATTATTTTCAGGTTTCCTTCAGTTTAAAGGTTATTTTCGACGTGGCCAAATTAACTCATAATACCGCGACTGAGCTATTTGAATAATACATTATTAGCTTACCAAGGATCTGAGCTGCTTCCAGATGCCTCTCGGGACACACTGGAGACGTGAAGCGGAACACAGCTGGTGAGGTCACAACTACGGACAAACCATGTGGCTGAAAAGTAAATACAAAGAGAAGAGTGATCAATGTGTTACTTCTTCTTACGATAGCTATACATTCTCAAGTAGAAAAGTCTGCAGAATCGAGAAAATCATCGATGAATCAAATCTCGCGAAACACTGCGACCAACCATCTAGAATAGTCGCTGGTATTTCAGGCACGGTGGTTGGTTTGTTTGAAGTCATGGATCTGATATCTGGAGGTG
>JAHPZR010034806.1:15000-17975 GCA_019787425.1 Platygyra sinensis
AATTAACATTGTCAAAGTAGTGTGGATCCACGAGGCGATAGCCGAGTGGATCCGCAGACTACTTTGACAATGTTATGACGAAATTCATTGTCCATAACAGGACAGACGCATTAAAAACTGACATCAATTTGCTTTTTTACGATAACAGATTGTCGAATTGCCCGCTCTCGCTCCCTGACGCGTCGCATGAATTTCAAATTCATGTGTCTGTCCGCATATGGACAATAAAATTTAACCAATGAGCGCGTGTGAATTTCTGCAGTTATCGTATATAGATATATATATACTTCTTGAACTTGAATAGAATAAATTTAGAGAGCGCTCAACTCTGAGAGGAGCAGTGATAATAATGATCATGGTAGTAAAATTTCAGTTCATCGTTTTATTGCTACAACGCTGTTTCGTATGGTCGAAGAACGACCACACTCATCAGGCAATAACGAATGACCGTTAAATTACAAGAACTGGCAATTAAAAGCGAACTTAAGGTTGCTATGAGATACAAAACTTTAAAACAGCAATCACCCACCCGCACTACTAAAGAACATCCCAGAAAACATCAACAAACGACTAACCAGCATCTCATCTAGCCAGAAAGTTTTCGACGATGCCATTCCGCCGTACCAGAAAGCGCTTGACGAGAGCGGCTACAAACACAAGCTCACGTACAATCCACAGCCAAAGCGTAAAGAAATCGACAAAGGAAAATCATATGGTACAACCCCCCATGGAACGCTAACCTAAAAACTAACTCTGGGAAGGGAAGTTCCTTAACATCAGTGACAGGATGCTTTCCAAACGGTGTAAAAGGCAGATTTGATAAGATGTGCCATTATGGTTATCTAGCTACTTGGCACTGGCTTGAGGTTTTATTCGAAGAGGGAGGTAAGTAATATTTTAGAATTTACTTCGGGTATTAATTGATTAAACTTTTAAGCTAACAGATCGATAAAGGATCCTGGTGACTTCCGAGGCTTCGCTCCAGGCATGCACTGTTGGCGAGTGTTTATGCATGGTGTGGGTTCGGAACTGCTGGGGTGCACTTATGGTTATCTTGACATTCTCGTGCTTTTTACAGACAGAGAGACGAGACAGGACAGTATCGGACAGACAGATTTGACACAGAAAGATAGGCAGACAGAAGGCCAGACTGATTGGCAGAGAATTGAAGGTCTGAATGTCTGGCAGTCGAAGAGTGTGATTTACAGATGGACAGACACAAATTCAAAGCTGACGGTTAAACGATGGACATACAGTCAGTAAGTCAGTCAGTCTGTCTGTCTTTCAGTCAGTCCAGTCAGTCTGTCTATCCCGTCTGTCTGGTCTGTCCTGTTAGTCAGTCCATTCCCATAGCGCCGGCTTGGTGGAAAGGACGGCAACGAGGCTCTTCCATTCTAACCGGTGGTTTTTGCGGCATTTTTCTCGATTGGGCTCCAACATAGATGATGGACAGACAGACCGATTTCTCCGTACCTTGTCTCAAGCGCTTCAGGATACTTGGAAAATGTTTTTTGTCTATAGGAGTTTTGACAATGCAATACCTTATATAGTCACTTCATGGAATATGGTATGGAACATTTGAACATCAGTCGTCAAGTTCTTTCCCTGTGACCCAGTGATTCGCTTAAGTATTCTTTAAATGGCTAACCAGAACTTCGTTTAGGACTATTACCTCGGCGAAAACCAAAATTAACAACTTAAAACTTCTTCTTTTACAGCCACGGATGTCCTAGCCCATTTTCTCGGTTCTGGTTAAGTCATACAAAGCTGAAAGATTTACGAAAGCGGTATCACCTCTCTGTGGTAATAATGTCGTTTTCATACTTTTTCTGCAAACAATTTATGTTTGACATCAGGGCGCACCGCGCCTGGCAAACATTTCAACACCATTGCCAAACCAGCAAGTAGATCCATTGTTTTTCATTGTGCGGAATCAATGTTCGCTACCGCGATGAAAAAAGAGGAAAAACTACAGCTTCTTAATACATCTTTGCTAAGAGTAGAAAAGTGAAAGAAGGTAAACAGGTCTTTGTGTTTGGGTTAGGCTATTGGGGAGCCAGGACAATGACGGATAGTTTTTATCACGCAATTGTGACGCAATCTTGCAGATAGCAAATCCTTATGACTTAGTTAAGTGTCAAAGTAGTAAGCACAGCTGCGCTAATTTAGAAGATTGTGGAATTTTTGTACACCAAGCAACACAATAAAATAAGACAAGTATCCGCAAATAGAATGAAAACATGTTACGAGTGATGGCGAGGGTGGGCCAGTCGTTCTCTTACAGAAATGCGTCCGTAGAAATTTGACGAGTCGTGTTTAAGGACAAATCAAGCTAGTAAATTGAACCATGCCACCTCCAGATATCAGATCCATGACTTCAAACAAACCAACCACCGTGCCTGAAATACCAGCGACTATTCTAGATGGTTGGTCGCAGTGTTTCGCGAGATTTGATTCATCGATGATTTTCTCGATTCTGCAGACTTTTCTACTTGAGAATGTATAGCTATCGTAAGAAGAAGTAACACATTGATCACTCTTCTCTTTGTATTTACTTTTCAGCCACATGGTTTGTCCGTAGTTGTGACCTCACCAGCTGTGTTCCGCTTCACGTCTCCAGTGTGTCCGAGAGGCATCTGGAAGCAGCTCAGATCCTTGGTAAGCTAATAATGTATTATTCAAATAGCTCAGTCGCGGTATTATGAGTTAATTTGGCCACGTCGAAAATAACCTTTAAACTGAAGGAAACCTGAAAATAATACTCTACTAAGATAGAAAAACACCAAAGAGATAATAAGAAACCATAAAGGGCCAAAGAAGGTTAAGGATGGAGAATATTGACGCGGATCGCAAACGAACAACTTGAAAAAATTTAAACTAAACTTTCCTTGATGCGCAAACGGTTACGTAGCCCCTTTAAATATCGATGAAGGTTTTAGACTATTTTCTACGACCTAAGCGTAAGTCTACACACA
>JAHPZR010034807.1:2500-13153 GCA_019787425.1 Platygyra sinensis
AAAATGGTGTCTGCGTTTTGTCATATTCAATAGCAGTAAAAGGTTACAGTACATTTTCGAAATATAATTTAAAAATGTGAAGTGATCATACAAAATCTCTTTCGGCGAAGTAATGTTTCGAAATAAACAATTCGCAGACATGTTTTTGTTTTTCTATATGTTAACCTAGCCACTGTCCAAATTTGAGGGCAATCGAATAAATTTCCTTTGAGTTGTAACTCATTAAAGTCCTTGCTTCATGCGAGAAAACAGTGTTATAAAATCTCTTGCTTCGCAAGCAAACTCCGCCCAAAAGGCCTTTAATTGCTTCTCAGATAACTAAGCCAATCAGCGCTTCGAATGTTTACTACCATTACTTTCGCCGTGAAAGTTGCACTAGAATCTCCAAAAACGCTTATGTTTCGCAATGCGCTCAAGGCGGAGAACATTTTTTCTCCGTAGCTCGGTTTTTCTTGAAGGTGGTCTAGCAAGATGGCGAAGACGAAATAGGATACGAACGCTAGAGTGGTTGAGCGAAGAAAACAAACCAAAGAAAGCGCGGGGAGAAACTGCGCAGGGATAATATTCCAATGGGTGTCAATGAGTCCGACGATTCGTCGGTATCGGACTCAACGGACTCTTTCAATATTACTGTCAAGTTCCCATTTTTTTTTTTACAGCATCTTTATCTTCTCTTGACTTCATCTTTTTGCCCGATTGATAAGATAACCATGGCTTTATCCTCGAGGCCAACTCTCGCTTCTTCACTCATTGATGTATTTTCATTTGTTCTTCGGTGTTTTCAATCTTTTGAACTGGTCCACGGAGTTTTCCGCGGTCCACGTTCTTGAGAGAATTACACCTAATACGAAAAATGCTTAGTAGTCAGGACAACACTGACCTTTGCTGATCAATCGACTAGCCAATTAGTAGTATCTGCACAGATAACATTTCCTCGAAAGTCTTCTCGGTTGATTGCATACACGTTACAAGGCTACCAATCAAGAGGAAACTTTTACTTCCGGCTATAACTTAAAACCTCCATCCTCTGCCAATATTTAGTTGTTTTTCAATTTTATTTTCAGAACTTAGAGATTACTCTTCGACCATTACTTTGACCCAGAATTCCAAATTTGAAGAAAATTGAGGATCTGAAGGTGTACGGTAACCTTATAGCGCTGATAGTTTTAACCCTCGGTCTGGATTAGGTACGTTCTAGTCTGGAATTTACGTTGTACCTGCCTCTTTTTAATGAAGTTCTATGATCACATAACGGCAGTTCAAAATACTCAAATACACTACCTTACAAACGCCTCTGATGCAGACATCAAAAATAGAAGGGTCTTTTTTACATCTGGTACCGTCTGCAACATTTCCATATTTTTTTGCCGTGTTCCCCATTTTACAATACAAGCTGCACGGATCTACGCATTACAAGAAACGTTGTAGTCATACAAAATTACAACTTCTACTTCCATACAAATCACTAACAAACACTAACACAGTCTGGAAGGGGGTAGAGGTTCCATAGCCACATCACCACTTTTGGTGGGAGAGGGAAATAGGTGGATCGGTGTGGTTCCAAGGGCCATATAAGTACTTTCAATGAGAAGAGAGTTGCTGTGGAGATGATATTCAGAATTTCAATGAGCCGGCAAGTACAACCTTAGGGATATGTTAATTTTTTGACTTAGCTGTAATATAACCTGCTACGCAGCCGGACACTCTTTGAGCTCCTCACGTAATCTTCTTTCCTCACCAACGTCTGCTGTAATTAACAGCATACAGTGGAATCCCGCTCTACAGACACCCGCTTAATACCGTCGGGACACCCACTTTATACGGACAGTTTCGTTTGTCTCGGCAAAAAGCTCATACATTTTTCTCTAAAATTAACCCGCTTTACACGGACACCGGGTAATACGGACAACGGACACTTTCCTCTGTCCCGAATCAAAAACTCTCATATATTGTCAACCCCGCTTTACGCACAAAGTCTATTTCCATTGTCAAAATTATGCGATAATTGTAGACATTGTGCCCTGTTCAAATAATGACAGATTGTTACGGGTGGATAAATTTTATTACTGAACTGTGCTAAAAAATAGTAACGAATTAAAGTCACAGACTTTTTCAAATGAATTCACTTCATGCATGTTTCAATAACAATACTCTGTACTATGATAAATGATCGTGAGGTTTCTTTAGGATGAACTTGTTACTGTTACAGTCAGAAATTAAACAACGTTTTCTCGTAAAACGGTCTTTTGCTTTGATTAAAAAAGGTGTTCCTGACGTTTTCTCTGAGAGCCCGCTTAATACGGACACCCGGATAATACGGACACTATGGCATGTCCCCTTGATGTCCGTATTAACCGGGTTCCATTGTATTCCTTCCTTTTGTTCGCCAAAGTTCATTAGGAGATTACAAAGTAAGAATCAGCCAATCGGCGCTGGTTCACTAAGCAATAAAAAGACAGTCATAAACTGACCAGGCTCCCTTGAAGCATCAGTACAACATGGCATACTGTCGCGTAAAACGTCGAATTCATCAGGGAACGCTTAAAAAACTAATATGCAATTATTCTTATCAGTCTGAGCTGGTTCGTAGAGACCGTGCCTGAAAATTCTGGGTTGCACCGCCACCTAATCTCTTTCACTACGAAATACCCTCTATATTCTCGAGGAAGATTAACACGGAATATCGTGAACGTCTTACCCTCGTTGAAAGGCCTCATTCATCAGTATTTCGGTGTCTTGTGATCATTTCTTAAGTTCCAAGCGGACTTCCCCGAAGGCTGCCAGTTTTTGTTAGGAACTAGCCTAACTAACTTCTGTGTACAAAGAATTCGTTCATTTTCTTCACGAAATAACCTGTATCTCCTCACCAGTAAGGATTTATATCAGCGGTTTTAATGTCAAAGCACCAGTTGAAAGGCCACGCTGGTGTCTGTCTCGTGCAAGTTTCTTGCAAAAGTTATCCGGGTCCAAAGTTCGTTGTCTTAGTCAAGAAGTGCACTGACTGGGGCTACATAAATAGCCGCGTGTTTCAGTAGACGCTAGTGGGGGGACGAAATTTACGTTACGAGTCCTAAGAACGTCCGCATAGGAGGTTACTTTGGATGTAATTAATGAATTAAAGTGCTGATCGGTTTCCCAGCCACCATAGAGAACAGATGTTTCAAGAAAAACTCTCTTTGTATGCCTCTGTACGTGCAATGCATGATCTCATGATCTTAGCAAGGTAATAGAATAAATACAAGCCTTCGGGAGGGATGGTCTGTGAAAAATGAATACAGGAAGCTTTGTAAATATTCAACAGAACCTGTATCTACCACATATGCAGACTTAATCATAACGGGTGTTTCATACCCGGCAATACTTACTTCCGTAGAAATATGCAGATGATCCATTTCCTTTTGCTTTCACGCACTGTTCATTGCGATAACTAGTAACCGAGGTTCCAGGGCAAGTCTGTGACAAAACCAATAGGCAATTTTAACTGTACTGTTTCCTGGTTATGATTTGTACTCAACGCACAGGAGACTACATTTGTTTTGCAAATTGTCCCCTCCCGTATTTTGTGCAGGATCTCTAGCTGGCAACTGAGGAATTATAGCGCCGTTCGATTATGATCTTTAAGTCTCACAATATATCTATACATGGGTGGACTGGGTGCTGGCTGGTTTAATCTGCTGCAAAATTGTTTTCTTCCAATAAAGGTGTATCCAGCGTTACGAACGATTTCAAGAAGATAAAGCCGACAGTGCACTTAATATAAAATAAAAGGGATGTAAATAAACAGAAAAGAAATGAGCAGTACT
This sequence comes from Platygyra sinensis, assembly GCA_019787425.1. Classification (NCBI taxonomy): domain Eukaryota; kingdom Metazoa; phylum Cnidaria; class Anthozoa; order Scleractinia; family Merulinidae; genus Platygyra; species Platygyra sinensis. Next base: position 6,304 of record JAHPZR010034807.1, read on the forward strand.
TATCATTGTTTTATACGTATTAAAAACAAAAACAGAATTCACACGTACCAGAATGTTACAAATTCTCCAATGTCCTATTGGCCCTCCCTGGCATGTTTTCCCTCCATTCGATGGCCTTAATGGTTGAAAATTATGTAGAAAAGATAATTATGACGCCCTTTTCACACCAACTAGACACTTGAAAACTCACGGAAACAAGAATAAAATAGTAGCACGGTCCCGCATTTGGTTACAGGTAATACCAACAGTTGTTAAATAAAATATCGACAAGGGTCACTGTCCACATCATTGGTTGCCATGCACGGATGATGTAACTTATATTTGACTGATATAAGATATTTTTAGAACAAGTGAAAAAAGAATAATGCATGCAACCAAAGTTGAATTTAAATAAAGTGTTTAATCTACTTAGTTACTGAACAAGGGCACTCGGTTCTTCGCAGCTCAACTATAAGTCAAATCTAGAGGAAATGACCAAATTTCATGAAATGTGTAATATATGTGATAATTTAAGTGGAATGTGAACACTCACGGTGGGTTTGTGCATGTTCGTTTTCGGTGCTGTACTCCTCCACCACATGTTCTAGTACAGGATGTAAAGTTGGACCACTCGCTCCACCAGCCATTTATATGAGGACGTCCATTGTCAACACATTCTCCTTTAATGCACCACTGCGGAATTTAAAACACAATAATTTAGTTGACTAATTTAAATTTTGGCGTACCAAAACATTCCATTATTCGGTAATGTTACTTATATTTGACTCACCAATTGCGAAATAAAAAAAGATCCCGCAAAAAGAGAAAATCTGCACGCCGATTGGTTGGGAGCTCTAGTCATCATTTAACGCAACGAAAGGCATTATCGAAAGCTTTGAGCAACTGTAGTGAAGTTTTCAACACACAAAGACCAGAGGGTTTTGAAATATCAACTAAAAATCTGAGAAATAAAAAAGTGATCTTCCACGCCTTCAGGAGCGCGTGATGTTCCTTATACTTGGCTATAGTTTGTCGGTATAGTTCTAGTGAAGAGGAAATTGACCACCTGGTATACAATCGTATACTGATGTCATACAAATTACGCATAAAATGTCTAGAATATTCCCTCTCGCACTTCCACGAAGGTTAAATTTGACACCACATGCATGTATTCTCCATTTGAAAATGGATCTGGAAAACAGTCTGTTCTATGTACCATGTTTTCGATTGAAAAGCTAATTTTTGATTGATTTTCCTTTCGTTTCCTCATTTGAGCTCTTATTTTGCCTTTTACAGAGAGTATCGCACTGACGTTACAAAGTCAGCTTACCTGTCTGCTTCCACAGGGAGTTCCATCTGCCTATGGGGGCAGTAGCCTAAAACAGGAGTATCCGTCTAATGTACACCACAGGCTACCGCAGGTCAGTCTGTAAATCAAATAGTTAGAGCAAACATCAAGAGACCTTAAAGATCAACTGGATGAGGTAAAAAGATTTGCACTTGTAGAATGAATGGTTACCGCTAATTGGTAGCACTGGTCTGTGAGTTCTTTCCATACTGTAAGGCACATTGATCGTCTGCACTCATGATTTCGCCAGGAAACTTCTCTAACTGTTTCCCCTTGGTTGAAACTTCTTAAGATCAATCACCTTTGTTGGTATCACGTGCAGTCCTGACTCCTAGTGTGTCAGAAACTATGTTGCTGGGAAGTACTTCTTGGTTTATTTCCTTATAAACCACTGTTGCTTCGTTTTGAGCTTTGTCATTTAAACACCATGAACGGTCACTCTGTAAAACACATAAACATATTTTATTACGTATAAATAAGAAAAAAAGACCATTTAACTGACCCCTTCCTCTCCGCCCCTTCTTCTTACTTCAGGAATTCTTGAATGATTTGCCTACTGCACGGTGACCAAGTTTCCAGCAGATCGACCCCCTGGGAGTGAGGACGACATAATGTAGGTACCCTTTGGACAATCGGCCCTGCCTCCATCGTGAGACACACCCATGCTAGAGGAAACAAAAAAGGAAAGTCGTTTACGTCGTTATTGTTACATTAGTTTTGCTGTTGTATTTATGACAACTGAAAGAACTGTGAGAACATTGTTTTTAAAAGACTAGCTACAAAACCAAGGCCCTTTGTATACAGTGTGTCGACATCATCAAATACAAATATATGTCGTTGACAGTAGTTAATCTATGCATTGTTTTCAGGTGATGTCACTAAATTTTAAAAATCAGAAATCTTGGGCTAACGCGAGATTTTATATAAATTGGGAAAAAAAGCATATCATGCACCAAGAAGCGTCTAAATTCTCTTTATATGTTCTGAGAAAATGCTGGGGTTTTTTAGCCGACCAATCAGAGCCAAGGCATTTTTTTGCCCAAATATGGACATCAACAGATTGAAGGCAAGCTTGTTTAATAATGGCGGATTTAATTTGCAGAAAGGCTGTTTAGACCTCACAAGAAGGGAGATTTGCACTATTAGCCTTCTCAAGAAAGCGCTGTCGGAAGTGGATATAGTTCACAGGGTCAGCAGGAAGGCCCAGAGAGCTTTTTCTGATTATTTTAAGTCGAGCTTGGCTGGTGAGGCTGTAGATGCTTGAATCGAGTCCTTTTATTGTTTATTTTCGGAGAAAGGGAAAGGTAAATCATATGATAAATCTCCTGTGCCTCAAGTTTCGAGCCGTTAAACTCGGCCCAAAACGCTTAAACTTAGTCAACATACGCAGCGGAAAGCATATGAAAATTGCCTTTGCGTTTTGAGAAGAATCAAGCTTAAAGCAAAAGAAATGCATAAAAACAGAGAAAAACTTCTAGCGATTGTAAAAGTGCTAGAGGAGTAAACGTTACGTTAGAAACAAACTAATATCATTGTTTTGAGGGAAAAGATATCTTTACAGCTGTGAAGCGTGTGGAGTACTTTGAAAGGAAGTTTGAAAAAAAATAAGCTCTTGATTCATTTGCTATGTTACTAAATGTACACCATCTGAACTTCAAGAAAGAGTTAAACATACTTGTGACCAGTTTCGTGAGCAATTACGAGCGCAGTTTGTAGGCCCACCATATTGTTAGCGTTTCCATTGCCCATCTTGCACATGCTCTTGAAAGGAGCGATCCCTAAATCATATAGGAGAAATAAAGTACTTATCGGAAACTACATGCAAGGTGGAATTGAATTGTGCATGAAAAACTGAGTGCAACATACAGATATGCACAAAGGGATGGAAGTGAAGAAGGTTAAATTTAAAAGAGGGCTATACTAACAAATACAGCGGAGAGAGCTTAACTTGCATAGAGAACACAAAAATGTCTCCTTACCGCCGACTCCACTTTTCATTCTGAGCGAAAGGATAAGAAAAAAAAACACTGTAAGACTAAGCTAGTGTTCAAAATGTTTGAATGTTGTTGTTTTAAATGGTCATTACACTCAGCTACAGCTACACCAGTTTAGAGGCATGCCTCTCAAACTGAAAGAAACAAATCTATTAAATAATCATGACAGGATTAACAATCCCAACTGGCGGGGGCAGATCAGTTGACTATTTACCAGTATGACCATGGAGCTAAACTAGGATGTACCGAGGGACTCCAGCTTGGTGGTCAGAACGGGACTTGAACCCGTGACCTCTGAAGTTTAGGAGAGGAGGTGAAGAAGAAACATTATTTTCCCCAGAAGGAAGGTACTTACCTGCCAGGAACTATCGAACTTCCTTGTAGACTGATAAGAGCAATGCTGTTCCCCAACCAATGTCGGATCATACTCCTCCCCTCCTTATTATTGTCTTTGTCACCTTAGCGCTACTCTCTCAAAAGAAGCTGGGAACGTTTTAAAATTTGTAAAGTGTAGTTGAGCTCTGCCGACCCGTATTGCTCGCATCAGTCCGGCTATGAGGGCGTCCGAAGAACTACTTCTCACCGTCAGGTAAGTAATTCAGTACTGCCCTTCGAGGAAATATATATATTTCTTGATGTAGAAAAGGTAAAGCTATGGTTTTCGGATCTCTTTCACCACTCAGTTAATTTCCCTAATATTTTGTGAGTAAAAACTAATAGAGTGCATAGAGGCATTCTACCCTGTATCGTTTTTCTTGTTTGGTTATTTACCTGTATATAAGAGAACACACGTCAAAATGTTCTGGGCTATTTTCGTCTGGGTTGTTAATAGATTTTAGATAGTTCACCAGCTTCTTCAGCCATGCCGCTTTGCTATCTGTAAATTCTACTTGTAAAACCTGATGAAGTTGAAGACATCAAACATTAAAACTGTCCGTAAAATGGGCACCGAAATTAAACAGGAACTGTGACAATAACATTATGTATTATTAAAACGGTAACACAATATGAACCATGACAGTGATCATTGTAGTGGTGACAATAATTATGACTATAGTTTATGGATTCCAATCCTAATAATGAAATTAGCACAAAGAAAGTAGTTAACTGTGCACTGTGTACCTTTTTGTCGATTACGATTATTCTCGAAACTATGTAATAGATACGAATATCTCCAATGCTTGGGTCCATTAGGAGACCTGAAATCTACAACAACATCATGAAAATGTTTAAAATTTAGCAAGTTGATGTTCACTGGATAAAAGTCATAAAAGACAAGAGGAATAAGAAGATCTCCATAACTTTTAAATCGGAGCATGGTCCCATCCTTTAAGTTGAGTGACACCAGTTGATAGTTCTTGATGAAACTTTTTTCTACTTTTTTTAAAGTTTAAATTAACACTGAATCACAAGGATGATTATTTCAAGTTTTCATCAAGTGACAGCTCGTAACTGCTAAGCTACTAATCTTCTTTGCAGCTAATTTGGACGCTCTCCAGCCACTTTCAAGATAGTTTAACTGGCAATGAACGAAATATTCAAGTATTCTGGCAAAGCACTGACTCGCGTTTTTAAGAAAACTAAAAATAAAACACTAAGAAATTTAATCCGGACAGGCTCTCTGCAATATTTCTTACTATATTTCCCAACAGAAGAAGGAATTGCTGTGGGTTCGCGATTTTCTTTCTCTAGGCTGGTAGCTGTATCAGCTTCAATCATCAGGAATGCTTCCATTGTTTTCACTTTCATCTCGTCTTTTTTAACTTCGTCCGATTTCTCATTGGTGCTCATTAACTCTGCGAAAGAAACAGTTGCTTGAAATAGTATGATGGTATGATTAGTTAGAGTTGCGGGGAGTGGGGTGTACAATAACACAGGAATTCAGCCTAATGAATCATGTATGGTGATTCATGTGATGATACAATAGTCGTATTTGAATGGTAACAAATCATATGATGATTTGATCTGTACCCTTAACACCATAGTATGATTCCAGTCCTCTCTAAATCATCACCATGATGTTTTGAGGTGTGTTAAAATCATGACTGGAATCGTAACCATGATTTACAGTCATATGAATCATAGCTATGATGCAAACTGGTGTGTTAAATCACGTCTGGAATCATAATAATGATTGACAGTCATATGAATCATAGCCTATTGCCAACTGATGTGTAACATCATGTCTGGAATCATAGCTATGATGCTGACTGGTCTGTTCTACTCATATCTGGAATCATAACATGATTCATAGCCATGAATCATTACTTTGATGCCAATTGTACTGTTTCAATCAGGTCTGGAATCATGATTATGATTTAAAGTAATGATACTCATTGTTCTGTTAAAACCATGACTGGACTCATAACATGGTTTTGAGTATATTTCAAATCACATTGATGATGCCAACTGGATAGTAATTAGCAGCCTGGGTAGAAATTTTCCTTTTGGGCATGGACAAATGTTGTTTTCAAGTCCAAACAAAAATAATTATTTTATTGGTATTACAAACTGTAAGCAACAACAAACAACAACTTTATTTAACACAACAATTCAATTACAATGGAGAGGGATATTGACCTCCTAAAATTACTAAAGAGTTAAGAAGGCTAGGAGGCCAATTTACCTAAGGTAAGTTACATTACTAAGGTTGGAGAGAAAAAAAAAGAAAAAACACACACAGAAAAACACTCAAAGCACAAACATAATTATACAGCAGGGACTCAGTGCAATCGAAATACCCTACATGATTGGCAATATTCAACAGTCAAACTAATTTCATTAAAAAAGACATAATTCTGCAGAAACTCGGTATAAAAATGTTCAAATCAGCTAAATTGCTGTAGGATGACAACAAAGTGTACCAAACTACCAAGTTTTTGCAAATAAAATTAACTAAAAATACTGAATATGTTATTTACTTAGTATTTTCTAAGAATAATCTAGTAAAGCGTGGTTGAGGATTTACACTACTAGTCTTGTGATATCAGAAAATTCATTCAAATTGCAGTCACTCGAAAGTTTGTACAAGTTTGAGAGGATTTCCAAACATCACTCATAGTGCCAGTTAATCAGTAATCGCACTCGCATTCAGATGGTTAGAGCAGTTTTCAATTCAGTGTTAGAAGTAATTAGGCAATTACTAAATGGTGTTGGTTTTACTCCTGTTCCAAATGGTCTGAGTAGTCTAATTAATAAGTAACTGGTTTTGTTTTGGTTTTACTTCACTCAATTGAAAACCACTCTACCTATCAAAACTGTAACAGATGCATAAACGATTGCAACAAATACTTAGAAATGATTGGCAGTTAAGAACCCTCTGAGGTGACTGTAATAAATTTGTCTTCAAATGCTTAAAAATGTCCCGACTAAAATATTATTTTGGCCACTCTATCATATTCCTACCACACTGTTATCAATGTATAAGTTATAATGGCCTCAGACTGACTAGATTTCCGTGGTTTCATTAAAGGTCAGGCACTGGGTAAAATTTCAAAAGTTCTGTTCAAAGAGTTTTGCCCACCTGTGA